>JAQFVV010013592.1:0-95632 GCA_028023455.1 Epiperipatus broadwayi | reverse complement strand
CTCTCATTAGAAAATGTTTTTCTGTTGAGCAATTGGTCCAGGTGAAGAGCTTTATCCAGTCATATTTCACGAAGCAAGTTTAAAAACAATAAACACATGGTATTATTTCCTTTAAATAAAAGTTTTCACTTATTTTGTGCGTTTAATAAATTAGGTAAAGAAAAATATAGCAGAATTGAAGATTAATTCTTACTTGAATTAAACTACTACAATTTTGGGATCCAAGAAAAAAAATAGACTTCTAATATAGACAAATATTTGACTATAGACGATAAACATACACAATATTTTTTTTTATTGACGATACGTATACTTATTAGCTAGCTTACTTATGGTCGAAAATGCGCAATTTTCCGAGAGATTATTATGATAATAACTGCAGCTGATTTATATGTATAGGAAGTTTTAATAACTCCAACTGATGTGTAATATAATATATCATTTATTTTTATCATTAAGTCACTAAGATATTTGGTTTTGTTTATACTTTAGGAATTATAAATTTTTTTAACGGTAACTTCTCCGTAAGAATTCCCCTATATAACTTTTCCTATATTTACTCTGAGAAAGTTTATATATATTTTTTTTTTTTAAAAATATACAGGTGCGTAATTTAATCTTATTTATCATTATTATTATTTCCAGACAATTCTTGGTGAATAAAACATATTTTAACGTATGTAACTACATTACTTGTAAAGGCAGACAATATTGAGAAAGAGCGCGAAAATGTTTCTAGTTGATTTTCCTTGGTTTCAAAATATTTCTTTCAATTATTTTTTTTTTTCTTTCTATACCAAGAAAATATCAATAAATGACATAAAGTTAATAAATAATTATTTCTCACTTGGAAATCATTTATCTTCCTTAATTTAGACATAATAACACTTTTCGTGATTCCCTTAGTTAATTCTGTCATTTTTGAACTTTAGCGCGAGACAATAAACTTTTAAGTATAAAAGGTCTTTAAATAGGTAGATGGCAAAGAAAATCAGGATATCTTATCAAAATTTTTTAGCCACACATTATATTATTAAAATTTTACTTTGATTACATTTATTTCTGCAAAATAAAATGAAAAAATTGAGTTACCAAATTTCAGCACTGTTCCTTCCTTGAAAACTAAAAGCAGACTATCTATTTTTTTTAAAAATGATCTTGATTATGAAATTGGTTGTTTCGTTTTGTTGTTTTTTTTTTTTACTTTAGCGACCTCTTCCAGAAAAATAATCATTTGATTATAACATAAACAAAAGAAAGGAAAAACCTATTACAATCATATAGTTTTAGTATTATTTACCTGGATTACAAAGTAATTTGACAATAAAAAAAAAATAATAATAAATACATTAAATTAACAATCAGTGATGTATAATTCTTTAAACATTATTTTTTTTTTTTTTTTTTTTTAATTTTTTTTTTTTTTTTACAAAAAGAAATTACCAGAAGTTATTGTGCTTTATGATAAGACACTCATCCACTCTCCCCTCTACCCATCCAAAATCAATTACTGTTTAGCTTTTATACCATATTAATTTGCTCTAATTATTAATATCTCAATTAAATTATTCATGTTCTCTCTTTAAAAATGACATTGAGTTATTAAATCTATTAGTTATTCACCCAAAACATGCCAAAGTGAGTGAATAGCATACTTTATTAATCAATTATTACTATTGTTATTTTATCTTTTTATTTCTTTAAAGAATAGCATTGTTTTCCTGCAGAAATAATGCCAAGTAAACCAAGTGTCAATAACACTAGGTTACAATTCTCCCACCATTATAATAAATAAAAAATAAAATAATATATGCATTTTTTAACACTTCTTATGGTATTACTAAGTTTATATCCTACTTCTTTCTTATGTCAATAAATACAGTTTAAAGGATTTAATTTTGCTTGGGATATGGTAGTAAGCTTCGGGCATTATAGGTACCTCTTGTTCCATCAGGGGTTGAGACCAAAAAGGCATTCTCACCCACTTGTTTCACAATTTCATAGGGGCCTTCATAAAGATACATGAATTTTCTAAACATATGTTTCCGGAGATTACTCACATGGGGAGTTCTAATTAAAACAAAATCATGGACTTTAAAAGGATGTGGACTGGTTTTGGAATAACGAGTGCGTTTATCACCCATCTTTTTAAGGTTAATTCTGGCCAGTGCTTGGTCATGTTCCACATTAATATTTTCCACTATTACGGGTAACGGTGTTTTGATTAGTAAAGGTTCAGGTCTACCAAAGTGCAGCCGAATTGGAGACATCCTAGTAGACTCATTAATAGTTATATTTATATAATTAATCACCTGTGGCAACTTATTGACCCACTGTTTGTGATCCTGTTCCATATATACTCGGAACAACCTACTTATCTCACGCATGATTCTTTCACTTGGATTGGATTGGGGATTTCTAATCGAGCACATGATATGTTGAATATTTTGCTTCTTACCCCACTTTTTCCATGTACCAGAAATGAATGCAGTAGCGTGGTCAGTAAGTATTGAAGCTGGTTTTCCTATTAATGGAATTTGATAAGTTTCCAAGCACTTAATAACATTTTTAGCATCTGTTTTTGGAACTGGGTAAGCAGAGACATATTTGGTAAAAACGTCATACATCACAAGAATAAATTTTTGACGGTTGAAAGGTGGAAGTGGTCCATAAAAGTCCAGTGCCAATAATTCATTGGGCTGACTGGGCAGTATGGGTTGAAGTGTTCCCACATACGATTTATTTTGAAACTTAGTTTTTAAACAAATCTCGCATTCCCTAAGTCTACGGGCAATGGATTCAGACATCTTATGAAAATAAAAATGCTTCTTAATAATAGGTTCAATTTTCTGAATTCCATAGTGTCCATATTGGGTGTGAACATAATCTATGAGTTTATTGACTAAACATAAAGGAATAATCACTCTCCAAGAATTTTCATCTCCCCTTTTTAATTTCTTCATTAAAATTCTATCTTTAAACCTATACCCCTCTTTAATTCTATCAGCATATCTACTTTTCTGACCTAATTTAGCTGGATCTGATAAGAAGTGAACTATTCTCTCCAGCCTAGCATCCTGTGCTTGCAGTAATTCTAAATTTGTATAATCTCTAACTATTTCTTCCTCTAACAAACTAGACATATTACAAATAATTATATTTTCAGTACTGGGGTTCTGATAATTAACAGAAACAGGATTGCGGCTAAGAATATCTGCAATGACATTATCCTGTCCTGAACAATATATGATTTCATACTGATACTGTTGGAGATAGAGGCTCCATCTGATTAATCTTTCATTATTAAGGTAACTCTTGTTGAGAAACTCTAAACTACGATGATCAGTTAATACTATAATTTTTGATCCCAACAAAAGCTGTCTAAGTTTTTGAAATCCCCACACAACAGCTAATGCCTCTTTTTCTGTGGTGGTATAGTTAAGTTCCGCTCCCCTTAAATGTCGGCTTAAGAAATATAAGACTCTAGGTTCCTTATTCTCATTAAATTGGTATAGAATCACCCCTAAACCGAACCCACTACTGTCGGTTTGCAAATAGAACTCTTTATTTAAATCTGGATAGGCTAAAATTACTGTTTTTAAAAAGTTATCTTTAACAATTTGAAATTCCCTTGTATGTTCCTGGGTCCACCTCCACTTTTCACACTTTTTTAATAAAACAGATAAGTGCATAGTATCATATGAAAATTTTTTATAAAACCTGTGATAGTAATTACACAGTCCCAAAAACGATCTCAAGTGCTTTCTGGTTTTAGGGACGGGAAACCTTTGAATGGCGGCAATTTTGTCTGGGTGAGGTTTGACCCCTTCAGCACTAACCAAATGACCAAGAAAAGAGATTTCTCGGGCAATTAAAATACATTTTTCTAAGTTGACTTTTATATTGTTATCTGAACACTCACAAAGAAACATGCTAAGATGCTGTAAATGATCATTTAAATTTTCCGAAGCAATGACAATATCATCGACATATATAACTAACAAATTTTTCAGTTCTTTTGAAAAGACCATATTCAAGCATCTGATAAGGCCAGCCCCACTATTAATTAAACCAAAGGGCATCCTTTGAAAAATATAAGATTGGCCCTGGTAACGGAATGCCGTATACTTTTGATCATTTTTGTGGAGTGGGATTTGCCAATAGCTGGCGGTTAAATCAAATGTGGAGAATATGCTCTTCCCTTTGAACTTCGTCAATAATTCCTGAATAGGTGATGGTATGTCATGCTCTGGGACAGTATGCTGGTTAAGTGTACGTGCATCCAGACAGACTCTAATGGATCCATCTTTCTTTTTGACTACTACTAATGGATTCACATAAGATGAAGGGCTGGGCTTAATTATTTGCCAGTCAATCATCTTATTAATCTGCTGTTGAACCTCTGCCTGGTATTGATAAGGAATAGGATAAGTACGCTGCTGGAAAGGCTCATTATCTTTCAAATTGATTCTATGGACATACCCTTTTAATATACCAGGTATTTTGGAGAAAACACAACGATACTGGAACAACAACTGGAAAAATGGTTTATAGTATTCTGTGCCAATAATACATGAACCATCCAACTTAACTTTAATATTTACATCAACTGTTGTCTCCTGTATGGTCATTAATTGATTCATCTGACTATTACAATTGACTACAAGAGGGCAAATCTCCTCTTTACATCCAAAAGTTTCATCTCTGTAATTAATATAACAATTATTTAGAGTCATGAAATCCGAACCAATTATGGCTTCATGAATCAAACCTGGCATGATTAAAAAGACATGCTCAAATTTGCACAAATTAATTTCTAATGTAATAAAAACCTGTCTATTAGATAACTTAGTCTTCTTTCCATTAGCAAGTATTACCCTAATCACCTTAGTTGGTAAAATTGGAATAGATTGGTCAGCTGACTGAATTTTCAAGTAAGTTTCTTCAGACAACAAGGAAGCTTGACTGCCTGAATCAATTAAGGTGTTGACAACAATTCCTGAAATGATAATCTTTATCATGGGACAGTTGTACAAGATAGGTGGCTCAGACATTTTGCCAGGTTCCAAATAATCAATGTCAAGGTCTATATTATTGATAATCCACATCATGCTGTTCCCCATATGTTTAAAAATAGGGCCCCGAAGTGAGGAACGTTCCTGCGAGGTCCTTTTTAATTTAATGCCCCGCTACTTTTACTACCTTTTATATTTTTCTTTGGTATTGTTGGGATACCACTAGTAGAAGGCTGATTCTCATTCAGAATTCTACTCTTAACTGTTGGCCTACTGAGGTGGCTATTCTGTCTACCATAGGGATTCGTCCTATAATATCCTTTTTCTCTAACTAACTTCCTCCTTCCCATATGTGACCTATCTGCGAAATTGATATTACTCACCATCGGATGGGTGTCTCTATTTACCCTAATTCTATTATCAATATTCCTATCGCTGGTCTCTAACGAATCTAAAATTTCTACTACCTCTTCTATGGTATGTCTGTCAGCAGCAATCAAGATCTGCTCTATATGCCTCGGCAGATTATGGCGAATTATTCGCACAATTTGTGTCTCAGATAAAGGATAAGCTGTCAAGGTTTTCAATTTGATGGCCTGACTCCTGAAAAACTGAGTATAACTACCCTTATTTACATGATATCTTTCCTGAGATATCTGATATCTCAGGTTATCTTGGCGGTCTTCCCCCCAAAAACTGGCTAACATAAGATATTTGAAGTCTCCATATGTTTCTGGTTTAATAAATAATGATTGCCACCAGTCTTTAGATGCTGCACACAAATGGTTAGCGGCAATAGCAATCTTTTCTATCTCAGATAAATGACATAAGGTGAATAACTCCTCCAGATTCTGGAGATACTCGTGTGGATTCTCCAGATATTCACCTCTAAAAAATTTTATTTTTAAGAATTTTAAGGCCATGGAGCTATTACTTTCTGGCTCTAGCATGACTTTACTTCTAGCCTCATTTAATGGATCGTATATTGATTCTACTGGATTAATTACCGTATGTAACTCAGATATTACTTGGTTATTATGACCATTATTTGTTTCCTTTACTTGAGTTTCAGATAAACCTTTACTTTGAACAACTTTTTTACTTTTTGTAAAATTATCCCTATTATAGTCTATAGCTTGCATTCGACTCTCTAATTCTAACTTATAGTTCTGCCATTCACAGTCTATTCTCTTTGAACTATCTTTTAGGCCTACATTTAAGTGTTTAATCTGTTGTTCCAATTGGTTAATAGTTTCATCTTTATCTATCCCGAATTTATCTTCTAACCTTTGATAGACTTTACTCTCACACTGAGTCATTAATTCCCCTATTTCATCTTGGAGATTATTATGTAATAGCTGTGCATTACTCTTTATTATATCATTAAAATTTTCTACTCTTCCCATAACTTGACTTAGCTCACTTTCTAGATTTTGATTAATCTCACATTGGGTCAACTCTTGAGTTTCTAGTTTAGCTATTAATCTGGTAATCTGGCTCTGACATCCTTTCACTACATTGTCAGGTGCTAGAGTTATATTTTTAACTTCCTCTTTCAAATTACTAACTTCACTTCTAGCACTGTCTAATTCTCCCTTAATAGATTCAACTCTATCCTGAACTTCTCTTTGAAATACTACTGTTTCCTTTTGATAATTTCTTATTTCCTGTACTTCATTGTTTAATACAATATATTGACTTTTAAAGTCCTGCTGGATAGCCTCAATCATATTTTCTGCCCTTTCAGAATTTGTTTCGATCTCTTTCCTTATTCTTATTTCCAGCTTTTCAGAGGCCAATTTTGATTCTTCTACATGATTTCTCAAATCTTCCCTTAAGTCCTTTATCTCCTGTACTTGATTTTGAGATGTCTCTTTGATCTCCTGCATTTGATTCTCTAATTTAATATTTAAATTTTGTATCTGACTTTTTAATTCACTATTTGATTGTTCTAATTTACTATTTGAGTTTTGGATCTGACTTTTTAATTCACTATTTGATTGTTCTAATTTACTATTTGAGTTTTGGATCTGACTTTTTAATTCACTATTTGATTGTTCTAATTTACTATTTGAGTTTTGGATCTGACTTTTTAATTCACTTTTCAATTCACTATTTGATTTTTCTAATTTTTTCAAGAATTCCTCCAATGTATTTCTCATTAATTGATCTGGCTCATTTTCATGTTTTCCCTTTATTATTGTGGCTTCTTCTGGGTTAGCTATATCCAAATCTTCCCCTTCCTCTTTTAATTCTACACTAAAATATGGAGTCTGTGTATCAGGGGATTGTAACTCTTGGGATCCTCCCAAATCCTCAGAAATACTATGATTATCTTTGTTTTCACTCATATTAAAATTCTAACTCTTTTAGTATTTAACAGTACTGAAATATTAGCAATGAACTATTAATAAATTTATCGATAAGAAATTATTGACAAGACATCCTGCCTCCATGCCTCTCCTACCAAAAACAATCTACACCAAAAACTATGCTCTGACATTTAATATCCCTAAAGCTCCAACATTAACTACTAAATATGCTTTTTTTTTTTTCACATGCTTCTTGGTCCATATAAATATCATTAGATATTATGTAATATAGCATAAGTGCCAATCACAAGACCAGACAAACAGATCATCATAAATGATAAAATCATTACAGTGTTTTATGGAATTGCCTACAGACCACAACATCATAAACTGACAACTTAATTATTTATTTTTCAGTGGCAAAAGATTAGATCATATAATAGATATTCACATAATATCTTATGGCTAAAACAATTCATTATTGGCAAATATTTTTAATCAATGAATAACTAATCCATTCAAGTGCAAACAATATTAATATTGACTTCAAGAAAAGTTTACTAAATTCCTCGTGGCCAGCTATAGCCATCGATGGCCCCTGTAGTTGGGCGGCCATTTCTAACCCACTATTTAATTTAGTTTATTTAGTTTATTTTATTTGCACCCATGACACTAATTTTTCAGGTTGTTGTTAAGGCAACCAAAATAAAGCAACATATCCATTAATTTTCCAATATGATCTAAAATACTTTTCATATAATACAATTGTACATTCAATTCTCTTAAGCCATGCCACGATTGTAATAACAACAATAATTGATCACTTATTAATTTAAAGAATAATTATAATAATATTAATCTCAGGGTTCTTTGTTTCATGTAAGGAAATGCTCGGCAGTATTGTGTTGTCGCATATGACTGGCATTCTGGTCGGCTATAGGAAACATTTATTTTACTTAAATTCAATGTGTCTTCATCTCTCATATCCACTGCTATATTATTTAAAGAGATGATAATTCTATTCAATAATGACGTATAATTTTGAATAACACAGCCTTTTTTTTTTTTTCAGAATCTCAGTCAGAATAATAAAAAGACAAGGGTGCTTTTTGTGTCCTTCCATCATCCATGACAACACAATAATATAACTAAGATTTATTACTTAGACAATTTAACTAAATGGGAATGGAATAATGTGCAACCAAAGTTAATGGTTTGGGAATAAATTCATTTTTTTTTTTTTACACAAAGGTGAATGTTTAGTCTTAAGTTTTCAACTCCATAAATAATTATCATTAAACTAAAATATAATGACATATTCCGATCTGCTTAACTTTATTTATCTGGTATATTAAGTTTTTAAGAATTTGGAATGATTTCGGACTCAAGAAAAGGTTTTGCAAATATTGTGCAAACACTTATATTTAGCATATAAAAACAAAAAAAATGAATCTACAACAAATTTTAACAAGACTATAATTTATTATTATCACAAAAAAAAATATATGAACATTTATTCAATAATCCCATAGTAATACAAAAATATAAAATATAACTGACATTAATCTGTATACTCTTTTGGTTATGGACTAGAGGTTACTACTTCTCCTGTATGCAATCATATGGATTGATTAACTAAAAGTACATTTCATTACCAATACATTGTTTATTACATTTTGGTAACCTTGTAGAAGCTTTTATTCAAAATTATTGACTAACTATTTTTTTTTTTTTTTTTTTTTAAATGATTAATCCCATCATATGCAATACGCAAAATATTAAATTTATTTCTAATACATTTACTTTATTTATGGTCTTTAATGGGATAACCTATTCTAATTATAGGCCAGTTATCAGAAGTTACACTTACCATCTTACATTTAACTTAATGCTAACTTAAGTTATGATACAAATTTTATTCATACGTATAATTTTAAATATGAGTATTATTTAATTACTAACCAGAATTAAATATTGCATTTGAATATTCCTTCAGTAAATAAGCGTTTTAAAACTACGCAATTTTAATTACTTTCTCCATTGATTTACTTGTCAAATACTAGCAATATTTAGCAGCACAATACAGATATTGATCTTAGTTACTAACGCACTATTTATACTAAAGTGGATCTTGAGGAACTAACACCTCCAATATAACCTTTATCTTGCCCGAACTTTCAAAATTAAGCACAATAATCAACACCTTCCATGGTGGAGCTATCTTTATTTTCACATGAGGAATATGGAATAACCACGAAGGTCTGTAGAGTAATCTACTACATTAAAATATTTTGGTGGTTTCTTGCCTCTTACTTGGGCATACAACGAACACACACCAAATACAATCCTCTCCTGGGATTTAAACGAATGAAGCATACTAAATGCTAGATAAATTCTTGATCGTCCTATCTATGAGAATCGATCACTTGGGCTATAAACATACCCGAACATTATATTTAAAATCTTCCTCTCATGGAAAACAAAGCTTTTGGGGAGATCATTTTTCATCCCACAAAATAAATACATTATAATTATTACCTATGCGAATATTAAGCATATACCAATGCTATATCTGGGCAGGATAAGTAAATACACTGATTATAATAAACTTATGTTACCGTGTATACTTTGATCAACATCTGAAATCAATGGACATCATAGAATAAAAGTATAATAATTTTAATTTTAATAAAGGAACATTCAAAATAGTTGGTAGCATACTATCTTAAACTAAATAAAGTGGATGTGTTATTTAAGAATAATTAGGAATAAATTCCTCAATTAATACAGTATAAATTCGTTTCAAAACTTTAACAAGAAATATTTTGTTATAGCATTTTTTTTTTTTTTAGTTACTTCTGATAATTTTCAATATTTATTTTACCCCTTAAATATCTAAATATTTTTCTTTTACGTATCTAACATACAAAATTTCTACCTACAATTGTATGTAATAATTAAAACATATTTTATAGATTTTTTTTTCTTTCGTGTTAAATATCAACTTAACCTATAATAATTATATTAAAACATACCTTTGTCATTACAAGGCTATTAAATATCACTTGACCATACAGACTTTAACCTATGTGATATAACAAAAAAATACATATCATTTATAACTTAGTTTTAAACAATCATTAATTAACAAGTGCATACTCTCTCATTAGAAAATGTTTTTCTGTTGAGCAATTGGTCCAGGTGAAGAGCTTTATCCAGTCGTATTTCACGAAGCAAGTTTAAAAACAATAAACGCATGGTATTATTTCCTTTAAATAAAAGTTTTCTCTTATTTTGTGCGTTTAATAAATTAGGTAAAGAAACATATAGCAGAATTGAAGATTAATTCTTACTTGAATTAAACTACTACAATTTTGGGATCCAAGAAAAAAAATAGACTTCTAATATAGACGAATATTTGACTATAGACGATAAACATACACAATATTTTTTTTTATTGACGATACGTATACTTATTAGCTAGCTTACTTATGGACGAAAATGCGCAATTTTCCGAGAGATTATTATGATAATAACTGCAGTCAATTTACATGTATAGGAAGTTTTAATAACTCCAACTGATGTGTAATATAATATATCATTTATTTTTATCATTAAGTCACTAAGATATTTGGTTTTGTTCATACTTTAGGAATTATAAATTTTTTTTAACGGTAACTTCTCCGTAAGAATGCCCCTATATAACTTTTCCTATATTTACTCTGAGAAAGTTTATATATATATTTTTTAAAAAAAAATATACAGGTGCATAATTTAATCTTATTTATCATTATTATTATTTCCAGACAATTCTTGGTGAATAAAACATATTTTAACGTATGTAACTACATTACTTGTAAAGGCAGACAATATTGAGAAAGAGCGCGAAAATGTTTCTAGTTGATTTTCCTTGGTTTCAAAATATTTCTTTCAATTATTTTTTTTTTCTTTCTATACCAAGAAAATATCAATAAATGACATAAAGTTAATAAATAATTATTTCTCACTTGGAAATCATTTATCTTCCTTAATTTAGACATAATAACACTTTTTGTGAATTCCTTAGTTAATTCTGTCATTTTTGAACTTTAGCGTGAGACAATAAACTTTTAAGTATAAAAGGTCTTTAAATAGGTAGATGGCAAAGAAAATCAGGATATCTTATCAAAAAAATTTAGCCACACATTATATTATTAAAATTTTACTTTGATTACATTTATTTCTGCAAAATAAAATGAAAAAATTGAGTTACCAAATTTCAGCACTGTTCCTTCCTTGAAAACTAAAAGCAGACTATTTTTTTTTTCAAAAAAAATGATCTTGATTATGAAATTGGTTGTTTCGTTTTGTTGTTGTTTTTTTTTTTACTTTAGCGACCTCTTCCAGAAAAATAATCATTTGATTATAACATAAACAAAAGAAAGGAAAAACCTATTACAATCATATAGTTTTAGTATTATTTACCTGGATTACAAAGTAATTTGACAATAAAAAAAATAATAATAAATACATTAAATTAACAATCAGTGATGTATAATTCTTTAAACATTATTTTTTTTTTTTTTTTTTTTTTTTTTTTTTTTTTTTTTTTACAAAAAGAAATTACCAGAAGTTATTGTGCTTTATGATAAGACACTCATCCACTCTCCCCTCTACCCATCCAAAATCAATTACTGTTTAGCTTTTATACCATATTAATTTGCTCTAATTATTAATATCTCAATTAAATTATTCATGTTCTCTCTTTAAAAATGACATTGAGTTATTAAATCTATTAGTTATTCACCCAAAACATGCCAAAGTGAGTGAATAGCATACTTTATTAATCAATTATTACTATTGTTATTTTATCTTTTTATTTCTTTAAAGAATAGCATTGTTTTCCTGCAGAAATAATGCCAAGTAAACCAAGTGTCAATAACACTAGGTTACAATATATATATATATATATATATATATTACACACACATATACACACACATATATATATATATATATATATATATGTGTGTGTGTGTGTATTGATAAGGATATTATAAGGTGATGGAAATAACAGGAAGAGATGAATATTAATTAGAGATAAATAAATAAGATTTACATTGATGGAAAATGTATGTATTATATATATATGTTTTTGGATTATTTGGGGGAGGGGGGAAGGTGATGAAGTTATTGTACTAATGCATAATTCTAGATAGGCATCTTTATTATCAAATGTTATGACAATTTAAGTTTGCAATTAAACTATTATGCCACCTAGTTGTACAGAGTTTGTATTGCAAAAGACGAAAAATAAGATGCACTTTCCATCTGGCCTGCTAAGATTATAGACTCTAACTAAAACATTATATCTAGAAGTTGTCAATCTTTCTATTTTCAATTCAAAAATTAGTTAGTAAATCTTCTAATAACATATAAAATTTTGACACTTGTGAAAATAACTAATAAATAATTTTATAATGGGAGCTTTGCATCTTTATTAGTTCAGGTTCTATAATACTTGGTAGTGCGATGGATTAATTGCAAAATTAGTTTATCATAATATTTAATAACAAAAATGTCTGTGTAGTATTGGGTATTGATATATCTATTATCTGTGTAGGTGATGGATCTTTATAAACCTATTAATAAATAGCATTAATAATTAAAATTTTATGAAATGAACATAGAAAATGTGTCAACTTTGCCATTACAACATTCTTAGATTATTCAAGTATTAATTCCATTGTTATAGTTTTTCAATTCTTGTTTATTTATATTCTTAGATGGCTGAAACAAAGTCTCATTTTTCTGTCTAATTATAATTTGAACTTAATAATAGTAGGTCTCATGGTGAGTTTCGTACAACTGCAAGTTGTCATTATACATATATATATATGTGCGTGTGTAGATCCTGATTATGTAAACTCATATAGCAAAATCATTGTTTTAAAAAAATGTAGATCATAAAATAAAGCGCACGAAACTGTCTTAAATAGCAATTCAAATGAGTCCACAATTTTCTAAAAATTATGTCAGTTTCCATATGTTTACTAATGTGAATTAGAATAATATTGAATATTTTCATTATTATTGTACTTTAAATTTTTCACAACTTTTATCAATTTTGTAAATAATGACCAAAATAATAAATAAACATCAGATGACCATCACTTCTTATGCTTGTGTATAACTGTTGTTAATTAAAACAGGCAAAATTCACTATATATATTGCCACACACAGCAAGCTGTGTGTGGCTATATATATAGTGTGCTTTGCCTATTTTAACAGAATAATAAATCCTGCTCTTGATGACAAAAAGATACCCCCTAAGTAGTATGCTATTGATTCAGGAACAAAGATGAAATTATAATTATTGTTGTTATTATTATTACTATTATTATCATTATCATCATTATTATATAGTAATTATTTACATAAACATGTACAATATACAATACACAAGAATTATTTTTGTATATGTGCCTGTGTTTAGAAAACATATTTTTAGGTTTAGTAGCATTCTTTTGAATCATCCACTTACGTAATTAAAAATCAGTATATACATATTGAATAATGTAGTGTTTTTAGGTATATATAGTAAATTAGATGGAAGAAAACTAACCTTTATATATATACTCTGAATAAACTATGCTCACTTTCTCTCTTTTAAAACATCTATTAACATGGTTGCAGTTTATTCAGAACACATGTGTGAAGATTAGTTTTCTTGTATCTAATTTACATATATAATTTTTTTTTAAATCAAATTAGATGAAAATAATTTACATAATTAATCAAGTTTTCTCGTATCACTTGCTATTATTCCAATTTGATAACTATGATCAAATCTTATATAGATTAGGAATCTTTAAAGTACATCAAAAATGTGTTAAAGTATTCTGCACTTCAATTAGTGTTTAACAAATATAATCCACAGCATCAAATTCAATCATGTTAGCAGAGGTATAATCATTTTATTTATATCTTAAAAGCCATTTTTAAATGAACAATTGGCCTAAAAGAATTTTCTGCTAACTGAAAGAGCATCCTTTGATTCCTCTTGGAGCCTTAAATGAACTGAGCAGAGCAAATTCCTAATGTCATCTCCATATGTTCTTGTCATTGCAGCTGTTATTACTATGTGATTATTTATATAGAATACAAACATGAATTTATTGGGTTTTTTTTACCTCTGAGTTTAAAATCAAAAAACACCATAGTCTTTTTTCTTAATTGCCTGAAAGTTCTTAACTGAAGTCAGTTGAGATTTTTAAAGGCAAAATAAATGTCTGTGTGAATTATTGTTTTTTCTAATAATTTTTACAATCATGACAGACAAAAATAAACCAGACAATGTAGCAGTTGGTGGCTGAAAGCTGAAAGTGCTAAGAATATCCTAGATGTGAACCCAGGCTACCATTTGATGACAACATTTTATTCAGATAATTATAACTGCAGATCACTTTTAAGTGAAAGAATACTGCAAGAATTGGAAGAATTGTCTCATATTAAATAGGACATTATTGGACTTTGTGAAGTTAGAAGAAAAGGTGAAGAGACAATTGATTTAAAAAGTGGGCATATACTGTACTATAAAGGCACAAAATTGGAAGTATAACTGGAGTAGGAGTCATTATAAATAAAAAGTGGAAGAACAACTTTGTGTAGAATGACAGTGTATCAGACAGAGTGGCAAGATTGGTCATTCAAATTAATAGTAAATACCAACTGCAAATAATTAGGTTTATGCCCCAACAAGCTCTCATTGTGATAAAATAGAGGATTGTTATATGGATATTACAAAAGGATTTTTATCAGACTAAACAATATTTTAAAATTTTAATGGGAGACTTAAATGCTAGAATTGGCAAACAATTGAAAGATGAAAGTTCTGCAGGTAAATTTGGTTTGCAGAAAAAGAAAACTTTATGTTACCTTGCTTTAAGAAAAATGTTAAATAGAAATCTACATTGAGGCATCCAAATGAAGGTACAGCAGAATTAAATTATATTTTGCTAACAGAAAATATGTATTTCAAAATTGTAATGTTCTTAATAAATTCTACACAGGAAGTAATCATCAATTAGTGAGATGTAAGATACATGTTAATGCAAAACTACTTAGGCAAAAATTGTTAAGAAAAACAATATTCACAGTTGATATTCCTAATCTTCAGAAATATTCCAATGAATTTAAATTAGAACTTACAAATGATTTTCAAATATTAATAGATTTTGAACATGATTCGAATGAAATCACTAGAAAGATAACTGATACACTTTTAAAAACTGCACCAAAGGTAGCTGGTACAAAAAAGCAGCAAGTAACCAGTAAAATATGTATTCAGATGGATTAAATATTTTGAATTTTGTGAAATGGTGTGAAAAAGAGTTGATATAAGAAAGTATAATTGTGAGCTATCAAGGAAAGCTATAGAAGACTTCAAATCTAAGTCTCAAGAATGTAAAACAATATTTTGTATTGGTATGAAACTTTTTTCTCTGATAAGAAAAAAAGATGGAATTATTATTAAAAAGAGAGATGACATGAATTGTATAGAAGAGATCTATTAAGAATTATATAGCAATAAAGAACAAGGAAAAGTATTTTCTACAACTACTATATATTCTGAATTGCCCATGAATTTAAATGAACAAGTAAGAAATGCAATTAAATTTATGAAGAAGGGAGAAACTCCAGGTAATAATGGAGTTATAATTGATATCTTAAAGTAGTAGGTGAAGAAGTAGAAAATTTTTTGGCAAAGTTATATAGTAATTGTTTAAATGATAAAGATGTACCAGATGATTGAAAGAATGCAGTATTAGTATTAATATTTAAAGAGGTAATAAAGAAGATATTAGAAATTAAGACCTATCAGTCTTGTATCAGTGTTATACAAAATTTATACCAAAATAATTATAACTCATTTACAATGAACTTTGAATTTTAATCAATTAAAAGAACAAGGTCAGTTTAAAAATGGTGGATTTTGGATTTTAATCAATTAAAAGAACAAGGTCAGTTTAAAAGTGGTGTTAGTACAGTGGACTATATTCAAGTATTGAGAGAAGTGATAGAAGGAAGCAATAAATATGAGTTGTCATTATGCTTTGGATTTGTCAATTATGAAAAGGCATTTGATTTTATAAACATTTCTTCAGTGATTAAAGCATTGGATCATTAAGGTATAGACCCAGGATATTGTCATATTCTGAAGAATATTTATAAAAATGCATCAGCAACAATTAGGTTACATAACAATTCTAAAAAGATTAAAATTGAGAAGGATGTTTGACAGATTGATACAATATCTTCAAAATTTTTACAACATATTTGCAGAAGTAATTTATGGATTAAAATGAGAAGCTAAGGGAATAAAAGTAAATGGAGATTATTTAGGTCATCTAGATTTTGTAGGTGATGTAGCTGTTTTTGCACATAATGCTTTAGAGTTTTATAAAATGTTGTAGGAGTTATCAGATGAAAGTAAGAAAGTAGGATTAAAGATAAATGTTAAAACAACTAAAGTAATGTCCAATGCATTTTTTCAAAATAAGAAAATAAAATATTGATAATGATGAGTTAGAAGAAATTAACAACTACAAATATCTTGCTCAGATTATTACTAAAAATGGAAACATACTGGATGAAATTAATCATAGAATTAAACTTAGTTGGAATGATTTTGATAGAAATAATATTTAAAAGAAATATACCTATGTGTTTGAAAAGAAAGGTTATTAATACCCATTTTTACTTATGGATCTGAAACTTGAATACTTAATAAAAGACCAATATAGAGATTTCAAACCACTCAACAAAATATGAAGAAATGTATATTAAAAGTAACAAAAAGAGATTGCAAATAAAATATATGGGTGAGAGAACAAACAGGCATTACTGATATCATTGAAAGAATTAAAAGACTGAAGTGATGTTGGGATGGACATATTGCTAGAAGAGATAATAATAAATTGACAGTTGAAATGTTAAACTGGATTCCAAGGGATTGTAAAGGACCTAGAAAAAGACCAAATGTGTAATGAATGGGTTAAATATGGAAGTGTGCTGGAGTGATGTCGATAAGATAAGCTAGAAATCACAAAAGATGGATTGAACTTGGTGAGACCTTCATCTTGAAGTGGCTCAATTTTGTTTGAAAATGATGATAATGATGATATAAGTTTGTGATAGTTGTAAACTTGGAGATAAGAAAAATTAATAAGTAATTAAATGGGATGCTGAAATAAAAATGATATTCATTTTGTGTTCATTTTCAATCTGATTTAACCTTTGAAAAAAAAAAGAACTTTATTGAGCATTTAACATCATCTGTTCTGAGTATTAATCTAAGATTGCCTCATTTAATTATATGTATAGTAAAATTAATCTTATAGATTTTAACAAATCTATTATATATAGATATATAGATTTAACAGATCATGACCTTGAAGTTACAGACAACTTCAGAAGCAGAACTAATATTGATTGCTAATATTGATTCTTCTCTTTCTCCACTTAAACATTATGTTATCTGACTTTTAATTTTACATTAGTAGTAGTTAGTAAATTTACCTATTGCTTATTATTTCATTTATCAACTTTTTTTACATTTTACATAATTACTTTATACTGCAACAGATAAATATGTAAACGTCTCAATTGCTTTAAAACAGTTATATTATTATTATTATTATTATTATTATTATTATTATTATTATTATTATTATTATTATTATTATTATTATTATTATTATTATTATTATTATTATTATTATCATCATCATCATCATCATCATTATTATTGTTGTTGTTGTTATTATGATGATGATGGTGATGAACGGTTTTATAATCTGAATTCTACAATCAAATAGTCAAAAATGTGTAGTATTGATATCTTTTGTCTACTTCACAAATTAGTAATTTTCCATTTATTTTATTTTATACCTTAGATTATAATCACTAATGCATTGATGCATTTGACATGCTCTCAGAATATAGCTATGCAATATATTTTCTAAATTGAATGCAAATCTTTGTGATTTAGTTCACAATCATTTTACTTCCATTTCTGACATGATCATACAACTGGCTATGGGCTAGAATCCTTAAATACTACAACTATGTTATTTAAACTATATTTAATTCCTGCAGTTATCTTTTACATCTTTTCACTAACTCACTCAATGCCTATATTATATTTATAAAATATTTGAATAATGAATGCATATTTAAATAGTTTGAAAAATTAAACAGGTAATAGAACATTCTAGAAAAGTGCTATTTATATGATCATGAAGGATTGATGACAACTTAATGGTATTTAATTATAATAACTGGCTTTAAATTTTTGTTCTATGCATTTTATTATTTGATTTTTTGCTTGAGAATTCTTTATTTTTAATTTTGTTATTCATTGTCTCTAAAATATTTTCCATCGTGATTTATATTACAATAATGATTAGCACAATCATCTCTTATTCCCATGATCTAAATTTCATATCCAAGTAAATTTTTTCAAGATTTTCAAAAATTTTAATATACTTTCAGTTTTCAGGCGGATGAGAATAATAGACCAAAAAGAAAAAAGTAAAGAAATTCTGTACAATTTTTAGATTTTAAGAAAGATCTAGAAAAGTTTGTATCCAGTTAAACAAACACAAAATTGGACTGAATTACTTTGCAATTTATTTATTTTTAAATAAATTTACATAATTTTAACGATTTAATTGATCACGATATTAATTAATAATTAAAAATCAAGTTTCAAGATTGTTAGCATTCGACCTTTATGTATTTATAATGTATTAATTATGTGATTTGATTTTATTATCAGCACAAAATATATCATTTATTTATTTACTGCAAATTTTTTTTCCCATATGTCATAGCATCGGCCGGGAGGCGAACCCGCAACAACCGTCTGCGACCAACAGCTTGCTTGCAAGGCGGCTGCGCAGACCTCTCGGTTAACAATGCTTGACAAGTTTTTATGAAAGAACTATGTAAAGGCAAATCCATTCAACATGAAAGGAAATATTAGATTTATATATTGTTCTAAATGTATTTTATTAATTGTTCGGTTCATTGTTTTATTTTTATATCATTAGAAAGTGATTAAACACACTATGCTAAATAATGTCTACTTATAATTTCATTTGTACACACAGAAAAAGTATGGTTAATAAAATAATATGTCGCAGTTAAAAATCCTTTTTTATATAGTATATACACTTTGTATATAAATTTTAAAATGTTATAAATTATTTATAATATCACGCTTCTCCATTCACATATTTCTAAAACAAGGTCAGATGTATTTTCTCATTAATTATCATTAGTTATTTCCTTAAATCTAATTCTATTTTAAAATATATGTACATATTGGTCAAAAATATAATGCGATAATTCTAACCAATTCATATCACTCGTCACCCTATAATATATATAAGAATGGAGGAAGATATGTAGAAATACTGTACTGTGTAAGCTAATTAAAATTGTAGCCGAATACTAAATCTTCATTTCAACATTTTTTGTTTATAATGGAATTCAAAGTTTTTTTTTCTTATCTTTATATATAAAACTACTAAGGTAGTGTTATATGATTTATTATTACATGAAATTAAAAAAAAAAAGTTATTTAATAACATAATGCTGATAATTTAAATATCTTAAATTCCAATGAAATTGTAATTTATGTTGTAATGAGTTTTTTATCATTATTAATGATTAGTTTATATTTAGCTTACTCCCCCGGAGGAGCGAAAATGCAAATTCATTTTTCACATTAACACCTTTAGTTAGGGTGTATTTTAATGTTAAAAAAAATACTAATAATAAATACTCGAATGCTTTATTGATCGGAAATTCGTAAGTAGTTCATGTATCAGAAGTGACGTAATCAGACTGCAATCCTTGCATGGCAATCTTAATATTTTTTTACTATTATCTATCCTAAATGAATACCTGTTCCACTATGACAAAATTATCAAGTATTTAAAATAGACAAGTGGAAATTCATTTAGATAGTAGCCATTTTAGTTAGACTTCTAATAATGAAGTGCAAATGAATATCTAATACAAACAGCTTAAAGATATAGCGTTTTCAGATTAATATGAGCTAGTCAAATGGATATAAAATGAAAAGTATTATTGTAATATAATGTAGCTCTCGGTACTAGTGAGGCAAATGTTATTGTGTATATGTCATTAAGTTTAAAATTTAAATCTTAAAAATTAATCACTGTTTTGATAAATGTGCACATATAAATTGGTTTACGGTTATTTTTATTTTCTGTCAAAAGAAAGGCTGAAATGTTTCAAATAATTTGCTATTACTTCAAACTCTCTTTCACTCTATCTGATTCTTATGTTTTGAATCTTAAAACTTAATGCGTTTTTATGTTTAGACCTATTTTTTATAATTATTGTTTTTATGATCTTAAGTTAAATGTAGCTATATAGTAAGTTGAAAGACTTCTTTCATGAAAAGTTTTATTTTAATAAAATATTGATGTTTTTTAACGGTGGTGTTGGTAAAGATATTTGAAGATTTGATAGACAACAAGACAAAAAATAAACAAATTAGTATTAGATCTAAAGTCTTTGCTTTAAATAGAATTGATAACGTTAAAGTGGTTCTATTTTAATCATATCATGAGTCAGTATAAATCATTAGTAAAATATATAATGCTTGAAAAATTTGAGTAATGAAAAAGAAGAGAACAAACAACAATATGGTTGGTATCTACTAAACATCACATGATCACTATTTCTTATGCTAGCACATTACTGTTATTAAAACAGGCAAAACTCTCCATACAGTAGTCCCATTCAATGCCAACCAGAGTAATCAATGGATGCCAGAAGGCTTGTACATAAAATCCCTATCTGTGGCACTACTGCACTTCTGTGTGGAGAGTTTTGCCTGTTTTAATGGTTGGTATCTATTATCATAATAATAAATTTGTGGATTTGGATCATAATCTACATATTTGTTCATCTTCATTTAGCTTTCATTTATTTGCAGTTGTCTCTTTCACACTCATTATTGATCATTTCTTGTCAAAGTCCATAAATTCTTAAAATTATACTATTTGTCATTTTTTAATTGTGGTAAAAAAGTAATTTATAATTTTTTATATTACAATAAATTTTAAAAGAGTGGCAACTAACAACTAATTATTATCAATAAATCAAGCATTGTGACATAATTACAGTAATCTATAACCTAGTATCAGACAGTGGGTTTAACATACATAATTTAGGTGTCTTTTCAGTATGAGACATTCAAAATGTGTTTAGTCCTAACATATTTTTATCTGCATAATTATGCAAAAATTTGTTTGTTGAAATTCATTTTTATAACCACTTTTTGTACCAGTATTAACAAATTTTATTTTTATAACATTGTATCTATCCAAAAATGCAAATAAGTTTAATTTCCAAACAGTAATGTATGGAGTCTTTTTAATAGATGAATTCCAGTTTAGATTACTGCATAAGGCAATCATGAATAATAAGCTTACTTAATCTTTTTTTTTTCATTTTTTACATTATTGGTCTAGAAACATAATACATATTAACAGAAAATTCCAATAAGTATTTAAAAAGCATAAACTGCAAAAGTAATGAAAATGAAAATAATCTTAGAAATAAGAGCTATTTTCAAAAGATTTTTTAGATTAAAAGAAAGTTTCACCGTTAAGTGACTGGTAGAAATAGTCAATGAATGGTTTAATCCAAGATAGAATAGAGCTTAAAATCCAAAGATTATGTTTCAGCTTCTGTGATTTCTGGTACCCACATTATATGTGATCTCCCAAAAAATAATCCATCCAATTATTTTTATTACCTAATGGAAATATTATAATATTAAAGGGAAAGATTAAATTGTTATGGAAGTAATAAAAAATACTACTACTATAAAATTATTAATCAAAATACTTTTGATAACATTAGTTACATATAGAAATACTCAACAATGGAAGAATTTATATTGATTATAAATTGTATTCATAAAAATTGATTGCACCACATTAAAAATTTCATAAAAACTGAAAAAGATTTAATAACAATATCATTCATGTCATTTTATTTGGAAAAATCTTGGAAGAAATCAATTTACATTTTTATATCAAAGAAATGTTTTGTCTCAGTGTTTAAATTATCATATATTAATTTTAAATCACACTCAATTAAGAATATTTTGAGTCTAATTTAGAGCCTTATATTAAAAGAGAACTTCCAGAAATATTACAATTACAAAAATATTAAGAAATAAATGACATCATTGATTACGTATGCCAAATAATTGGAGTAGCTAAGAATTTTGGATAAGACAACCAATAATTTATTATAACAAAGCCTTTGATTCAATAAATCATGCTAAATTTACAATATTATTTGAAAACTGAATGTTCCAGGCCATTATTTTTATCATAATTTTGGTAATCTAAATTGACTTTATATTACAAAAATATTTAGTACTTGGATGAATTTATGAATAAAAGGAATATAAACACAAGTGTCTATATTGAATGTATCATTGAAGATTTATTATTTAAAAAAGTTAGTTATTTATTATTCATATTAACTAAATACTTTTAGATTTTTTTCTATAATATTTACATATTTTAAATATTCTTGTTATCACATTTATTAAGACTTATAGTTATATATATGTCTTACTATTTCCATCATCTAACTGAATTGTTAAATGTTTTTTAAAAAGATCAAACTTTATTTTTATAAATATAATCAATTTTTATTAATAAGACATAGGTTAATATAAAACACATAGTGGGCTTAACTAGTGACAATTAACATTGAAGTTTAAGAATATTGTCAGAAAACTAATCATGATTATTTTATTGAATCCAAAAATAAATTTACTTGTATACATAACACATTTCTTAGAAGATTTTGATGCTTCAATAATATCACAAACCTGGAAACAAAGTAAAAATTTTAGCATTTAAAAGCTGTTGAAGTTTTATAGATAGATAGATAGACAGGCAGACCAGCAGGCTGGCCAGTCGGTCAGTCATAGATAGGTAGGTAGGTGAACAGACAGACAGACAAACATGCAGGCAGGCAGGCAGGCAGGCAGGCAGACAGACAGACAGACAGACAGACAGACAGACAGACAGACAGATAGATAGATAGATAGATAGATAGATAGATAGATAGATAGATAGATAGATAGATAGATAGATAGATAGATAGATAGATAGATAGATAGATAGATAGATAGATAGATAGATAGATAGATAGATAGATAGATAGATAGATAGATAGATAGATAGATAGATAGATAGATAGATAGATAGATAGATAGATAGCTAGATAGCTAGATAGCTAGATAGCTAGATAGCTAGATAGCTAGATAGATAGATAGCTAGATAGATAGATAGATAGATAGATAGATAGATAGATAGATAGATAGATAGGCAGGCAGACAGATAGACAGACAGACAGAAAGAACATGCATCAATTTTCTTATGAATATGATCGGAATAAGTTTTACTTTTTAATTTGACTATCATTTTAATCTTAGAGGATTCTAATCTATGAACTATCCAACAATCTGTTTATGTAAATGCTCATGTAATATGAACTTCTCTGGTATTATGATTCCTAACTATATGTTATTTATTAAATGCCATTATTTTGAAAGTTGATGCATTCATGTTTATTTATGATGATCATTTGCTTATATAAAGTTTGTGATAGCTAATCCATGTATTGCGAAAAAAATCAATACCAAAAGACTATTTGACTTTATAGTGCTGATACCATTATTTTGAACCAATTTTGATCAAAGTCTCCTATTTCTATCAATATGTGCATTAAAGTATACAAAAAGATAAAATTGATCTTTTAATGTGGTTGCTGTAATAAGTCTGTCCAGAAAAAAATAGAAGTTTTATTCCTCTGAACTCTCTGATTTTAAAATTGGAGAACAGGCACTGATAAAATGATAACTAGGCCATTGTGCTAGCTAAGTTGTAACAGCATTAGCCTAATGTAGATACCATGAGGAATTCCAGGAATAAAAGATGTTAATATTTCGATTTTACAACAACATTATGCATTTTCTTTTTATTAACATATCTGTCTTTACAAAATAATCTGTTGTATTAAACATCCTTACTTTCACTAAGAGAAAATCTTGACAGCTCTTTAACTATAAATGCAATTCACCATTCTAGTCTTGAAAAGTTTGTATTAAAATCCTTTCCACTTCCATGGTAGATAAAGTGATTGTTACATGGGACTGCCTAGATGTACAATGTTTATCATTTGGTATTCTATATCAGATCCACCTTCAGACAAAATGATTAGTGATTGCACTCACTTTAATGAATTAAGAACATTCAGCCCACTAAACTTGAACTCACCATTGTTTACTTAATTCTCAAGGGTTTTAGTGGAGAAAAAGAGGGAATTACAGTCAGAAATGTTGTGCATGTAATTAAAGAATGGAAAAGTGATTGTTCAAATACATAATCCCATTGTCATAGTTTGTATAAAGGCATGACCAATCATATAAAAGGCTTATGATGATCAGCCCCTAAATTAATTTTTTAAGTGACTGAATAAAATAAATGGATACAAAAAAAACTATTTGTATTGCAATAGCATTTAACCTTTGATGAATCAACATTGTATCCTACAATATGGTAGGATGTATTCTTGGTTGTGCACTATTTATTTTTTATTCATATTTAAAACTGTGAAACAGAAGTTATTATGCAGCAGGTTAGCCACTTGTGAGACATGAAAGTTGTTTTATTTTATATTCTAGATACAACAGTTCAATCCCCATTTTAACTAATCAAATTTTTAGTTCCAGTCTGCCCAGATTTGTTTCACATTATGGACACACTAAGCAGATGTGTTACTCTTTATTATAAAGAATATGTGTGATTTTATATTTTTATTTTTATTTTTTGAACCTAGCTTTTGGTAGGGGCATTAAATAGAAATTCATTATGCTTATTTGGTAGGTGTATAAGCCAATACACATCACATGATTACCATTTTTTATGCTGGCTTATAACTGTTATTAAAACACTGACGAAGGTCACAAGCCAGAAACTAATCTGGGGATACTAGATGAGTTGGCACTAGATGGGGATTTTATGCACAAACCTTCTGGCATCCATTGATTACTCTGGCTTGCACTGAATGGCGGCAATATGTATAGAAAGTTTTGCATTATCATGTTTTAATAAGATGGCGCAGAAGACAGTTTTTCCGGGTAGTTGGAGTAATACAAGAATAAGATTATTATTTAAAGGAAAGGGTAAGGATCATAGAAAGTTAAATAATTATAGACCGATAGTGGTAACATCAGTTTTATATAAAGTTTTTGCATATATGGTAGCTGGAAGAGTTGTAAAATGGATGGAAGAGAATAATGTAGTGGGGGAAATGCAAGGAGGTTTTAGGTCAGATAGGTTACACAACTTATGGAGATGAGTAAGAATTCAGGTAGATCGTTATATATGAGTTTTATAGATATAGAGAAAGCATATGATAGAGTAAATAGAAATAGATTATGGGTAAGATTAGCCAATTTGGGAATGGATGAAGCTTTAGTAAATATTATTAAGAAATTATATGAAAATAATTATTATACTTACCAATTAGGGGATATAGAATCAGTTAAAGTTAAAAATGGAGTGGGATTAAGGCAAGGATGCCCTATGTCACCGATTTTGTTTTTGTTGTTTTTGAGTGAAATGGAAAAAGCAATAGAAAGACTAGGAAGAGGGGTAGAGATACCATTAATAGGTGGCAAAGGAGTATATACTTTGTCGGGTCTTTTTTTGCAGATGATATCTTTTTATGTGCAGAAAGAAGAGAAGATATGGATATTTTGTTGAGGACATGTGCAAAGGTGGGTAAAGAGATGGGGATTAAATTTAGTGAAGAAAAATCAAATATAATGATGGTTAATACTGGGGAAAGAGAGGATGTAGTTTTTTTATTGGGGGATATAAAGTTAAGTGTGGTGGATAGATATAGGTATTTGGGAATCATCTTATGTAATCAGGAAAATTGCTTGGTTGAATGGGAGAAAAAATTGGTAAATGAAGCAAAGAAAAGAAAAGGTTTGGTAAAGAAACTAACAGTATTTTCATATAATAAATATGATGTAGCTAGAATTGTATGGAAGGGAATTGCAGTAGCAGAGTTAACATATGGTAATGATGCATTATGTGTTAGTAAAAGGATTTTAGATTATTTAGAGAAAGTACAAAGGGAAGTAGGAAGACATGCATTAGATGCAGAGATGTGGACAGCAAAGGAGGCAATTCAAGGAGAAATGGGATGGTCAAGTTTCTATATGAGAGATGCGAAAAGTAAAATGAAAATGTTTGGTAGGTTGCAGTTTATGGATTGTAAAAGAATAGCCAAAATAGTGTTTAATTGGGTTATGAGTAAAGGGCAGGTAACAAGATGGGTGAGAAAGGTAATGCGGTATGCAAAAGATTTGGATAAAGAATTTATATCGGTATGCTTGTATAAAAGGTGGGATGATTGTGTTAGGGGGATTGTTGAGTGTGATAGTGGTAAGGAATGGGATAAAAGAATAGAAGCATTAATAAAAAATAGGGAGTTGGAGAGATGGAGAAGTAGTATGGAGGGTAAGAAGAGTTTAAATATATATAGAAGTAAACGGAATATTGGAAGCGAGTTAATTTATGATAATAGTAAGGAAAGTAGTTTATTGTTTAAGGCTCTAACGGGATCTTTAGCAACAAGAGAATAAAATGGAAAACTATGAGTGATTTAGCGTGCAAATTGTGTAAGGAAAGTATAGAAAATATTAGGCATCTGTTGATTGAATGTAAATGCTTGAAAGCAGAAAGGGTACAGATAATGAAGTTATGGGAGAATAGGTATGAACAAAGTGACAATACAGAAAGTGAGTTAGTAGTTTTTATGCTGGGTTTGCGAAAACATAAGGGGGATTTAGATTTAAAGGCCATAGAGTTGACAAAGATTATGTTGTGGAAATGGGATGGGGCAGAATATGGAAATACTTAGAGTGGGGAATGGAAAATAAAGTGGCTAACAGGTTTATCTGGGCATAATTGCCGAGATATTCTTGACTTCGTTTAAGGAGAAGCCAAATGCATCACATCACATCACATGCCTGTTTTAATGGTAAATTAATGTAAGTCTTGTAAAAAAAAAAAAAAAAGTTAATGTTTTTTTTTTAAAAAAAAAAAGGCTTTTTAATATTATTACTATTACTATCATTGTCTCAGAAATTAGTATGTATTACCATTTAAAAAATGTTATGGGAGTTTTTGTTTTTTTTCCTCAAATCATATCTTGAAGCAATTCCGCTAATTAGAGATAAAAACATAAAACTGTCTCTACATCTTAATGAAGTGCCTGGTACAGCTTGCTTCTTTATTTATTTATATTTTTCCAGTTCTATTACTGCTAGAAGCCAACTAAAAACAGGTTTGAGAGTTTAACAGTAATTTATAAATGAAATTTTTAATTTTAAAATTGAAACAATAGAATTGGTTAATTGTTTTAATAAAATATTTAAATACATGTACTATTTCTTTTTACTTACACAATATATATAAATAAATTTTGCTTAAGCTAAGTTTGAGATTATTTTGAAAACTTGACTATCGATCAAGATCTTAATAACTTTCTTTACAAGTGAGCAAACTAAAAGATGTAAAATATAAAAATAGTCATTCCATAGGAAAGGCTTTATTGAAAAAAAAAATGTAGTGATTTTGGGAATAGGTTATTTTTTATAAAGTTTTTAAACTAAAATAGTAGAATTTGATAGAAAATCAAGAAAAAGTCGGAAAAGTAAACTCGTGACTGAAAAATCTTCTATATGTGCCTTATAGATACTGATGTAGATGAGCAACAAAAGATTGTAAGTATTGCTTTCAGTATTAAAAATATTAATTCTTTTTGTTTTTGTGCAATCATTAAAACATTTTGATTTTGTAAAAAGTTTACAAAACATTTACGATTAAAGAAAAAGTGGATGATTTTTTGCTATGGACACAACCATCATAATTTTAAGAAACCTAGAATTCAAACTGAAGAATCTAATAATGTAGTAGAAAGTAACTTTAAGATAAAAAAAATAGTATCACAAAATTAAATCTAATTATTTAAGATGTTGTTTTTCTTAGAGATTTTCATAAGTAATTTTATTTCAGTAATATTTCAGTTTACTACAGGTATATTATCATTAATCCAAACACCACTAATTCAAAAATGTCTGTTATCCAGGCACAATAATAAGTATTGGCTTATTTATTGTTTTAATTATTGCTATATAAAAATGTTCTCCTGATATAAATTTAAGCATATCTGTATTTTAAAATGTTATATATAATTTGGAATAAATAAGTCAATATATACAAACTATGGATAGTAAATTTAATGTTTAATTTTCAATAGAGTTTACATTTATAATTAATCGATTTATATTATAGCTTTAAACTTCCTCTATAAACAGAAAAGTAAGTTTTATTGGTGCATAAAAGTCATGATGAAGTTTCTTCGATAAATTATTTGATTAACGAACTTAGTTTGTCAATTATTATAATGTTTATTAGATGCTTTTAAGAACTATAAGAAGCTTGTAGATCTTTAAGAGTAGCAGAAATAGTTCACTCACAAATAGCTGTCATAAAGATGTTATAAGATAGGGTAATACTATATAGAAAGTTAAAGATGTCAATAAAATCTCTAAATACTAACACAGAAACATCTACAAAAAAATATAATGAGTCTTGTCTATGAGATGAGCTAGAAAAAAAAAACATTCTGCCATATGTTATAATTGTTAATATAAAACTGCAAGGAAATTACAAAGTACAGTTTTGTAGCAGTAATCCTGTGAAATATCTCTACTAGATTTAATAGAGACAAATAGATGTACATCATTTTACTCAAACAAACCTAATCCTAATAAAATTGGAAATAATAACTATATAATATTGATGTTATTAAAACAGGCAAAACTCTCCATACAGTAGTGTCATGTGATGTGATCATGTCATGGTAAGAAGTAATAAAGTGCTGAGAATTGAATGATATACTATTGGTATTAAAATATAATAAAATTAGAGTGTTTATTTATCTTACTAAACTTAAATACTTTAAATGATCAAATTTCAGTATTAAAATTTGTCCATAATGTTGCCCTCTATATATAAAATTAAAAATAATCAATTTAAAACAAAATTGAAACAGTCAGCTCACTATAAATAATAAAATTATTTAATCCATCAACCCGGCTTTCATTTCTTAATGGAACCTTTTCAAATTATTTCCTTTTTACACAATCACATGACCAATTACTCTACAACAACTCCCCCAATTACATTACAATAAATATAATTATTAAAATACATACATTAAATATAAATGATTAAATCTATTATAATTCTCCTTTTTTTATATATATATATCAGTAATCTAAAAATAACAATAATAATAATCCTTTCCTTTTATTTTTAAAATTGTGATTCTAAAGTTTCCAATGATATAACAATGTCCATTGTGCTGGACCTATAACCATGTTTATATACTTGCTTAATTTTTTTTGAATATATAAAATTTCATAACATTTTCTTTCTTTGTAATTTTTAACATACCTTATTACTTGAATGTTTTTTCACAGTTCATTTTATGTCCAGTATCCCAAAAATGTATATATGGCTATGATCTTATATCTTTACTGTTAATTGCCCTAATGCACCAAAAATGATTTGATGTATTTTATAATATGATGTTATGCATGCAACCTTTTTAGGATTGGTAATTTAAACCAGTGACAAAATAGAACAACTTTTATCAATTTCTTTTCACATTGTTGGTCTAAATATTACATCGGGATTTTAAAAAATATATATCTTTTAGACAAATTAACTGGATTAATTTATCTAAAAATAACTGTTTAAGTCAAACATAATGATATAATCAATGTTATATAAATATTAATAGAAATAATATCTGTTTACAGCAAAATATATAGTTTTAAGTGATAGATTTCATAGTAATGTCATTGTATTTTTAAAAAAAATTTAAATAGTAGACAAACCTTTAAGATGCGTGGAATGAATTATCTAGTATCATTTAATACAGGATTGACAAACTTTGAAAATTAGTTAAGAGAAAAAATACAGGTTCAAAGTGAAAAATGACATGGAGTGCAAAATTTCAATTATCAAGTGATAACATTTTTTTTTTCAATTTAAATCAGAAGTGATACTTTTCAATTGCAAGTGAGTTGAAATTGAAGCTAAATTTTGTATGTTAACCAAAGTGCCGAACATGAATGTGATATCATCTAATATTATCTTAAAATCATTGGGAATAACTTGTGCAATTATAAAATTATAGATAAGAATTTTGTTAGATAAATCATAACAAATTGAGTATAAACACATATAAGTACAAAGAAGCTCAAACAGAAAATATTAATTAATGACTTAAAAATGGATGGAGATATGAAGAACTAATCAATTATAAAGGAATTGTTCCTTGAGAAAGGTAACTTTATATAGAAATTCCAATAAAGAAAGAAAGTAAATGAGATTTGATTGCAATGGAGAAAATCTGTATCATACATGCAGTCAAAAATCTCAATAAATAAGTTTACTATAATTGTGCAAAAAATTGTTCTGGGAAATAATAGACAATTCTCTAGTTATATTTCATTTTGTTAGGTTAAAATATCAAAATAAGATAAAAGTGTGATGGTAAATGGATAAAGGTGACTACAATCAAATTAAATGTCAAATGTCTATTACTTAGGCTCCTTTTTAATGGAAAATCCAATTTTTTGAGTTATATAAATGTTGGATTTTCTATAAAAATAATCATGATTAAGATATGTAAGAAAAAAGAATTATAGAAATAAATCTTTTTAAGTAATCATCAATTCGTCAGCAAGAGAAAACAAATTAAAACTAGATTGATATATTTAAGCTGCACATGAAGTTAATTAACTAAAGAATTTACTGATTTTTTTTGCTGTGATGTAAGTAAGATTCACATTCAGGTGTTAATTTATAATTATTATTGAAATCAACTGCAAGTGGTAAAAATATTCAACTGGTATTCTTATATATATATATATATTGAAGCTGTGCATATATATATATATAAATATATATATGCTGGCTTCACCATTCACTGTGGACTAACTAAGACCCTAAGTCCAACCACAGTGAATGTATGTTACTTTTTCAAACTAAATTTATCGTTTTCTCAAATAGTTGCCTAAATTAAAAGATTTAATAAAATAAAATATAGAAAGTTAAAATTATAATTGCAATTATTTTTAAAATATATTTGGTAGAATTCGATGAATTTCTTAATTAAATAGAATCCATTAAGAAAAGGAATTTAATTAGTAAAACATTTTTCTGAATTAGATAAAAATAGATAACAGGAAAAATTTGAAACAATGGGCATGATTTGCTACTAATTAGCAGATTAAAAACATAATGGAAAAAGGGTATAAATAAAGAACTTTTCTTTTGTTCTTGGTCTTATGCTTGCGAGTAACCAGTGCTGAAGGTCAGAGAGAAAATCTTAAGAATTTTGTTGGAAGAAATTTTGCTGAAAAATTAGACAATATAGCGAACTCTTGCTTGCTGTACTTACTTCAAGCTGCACTCTATTTTTCGGCATATAAATAAAAATCCAGAAATGTGTTGCTCTGCAAAAATGCGGGAGTAACCTCTTTTGCCTTCGCTCTCCTGAGCTGTTCCTGAGGTCAGAGTCGTAATCATGTAAGCCAGCCAGAGAACAAAAGTATCTGCCCTGTATCCGTGAAAAAAAAATCTGCCCTCAAAAACATGGAAAAACAAATTTGAAGAACCGAGAAGACCTGTGGGGAAACATCAAATGAACTCATTTTGACCCACCCATCTAGTTACCGGTAACGTTTCCATAAATTATTAAAATATCTTTGTAATTTGCAAATTCAATGTATATTTATGCTTTTCTATATATATCTGTTTTTTTAAATCTATGTACTCGAGTTTTGTGAAATTATATTTCATTAATTGCTTTCTTTTTTCTTTAAATACTTTAATGGGTGGTAGGGTTATTACATATAATGGTGGCGGTAATTCTTATTAATTTAATTGAAAAATGCTTCGTTTAACTTTCCGCCATTATACTCCTGTAATCAAGTTATTTATTTTATATAAATATTTATTTAGAAAGAAAAGGAAGCAAATCATAGAAAGTGCAAGACTCTATTTTAAAATCAAGATTTAAATTGCTAGATATTCTATTATAAAACTTTTCAAACTTTAACTTAGTTTTTTTTATATACATATAAAAGAAAGATCCTTATCAAATGCCAGTATATTTTAGTCAATGAAGGGTTACAAATTTAAAGTTATATTTTAAAGAGCGTGAAATAAAACGTTCGCATTTATATTTTAGTACTAAGAGAGAGTACATTTTAACAATATGTATTAAAAAATTATTAAATAGCATTGGCTTAGTGGTGAATAGGTTAAATTTCAACTAAATAAATAAAATATCCGCCCACTTGTTCTTTTTATTAATTCAAATTTTATAAAGGTGAAGTTACTATTTTTCTGCAGATTTTCAGTGATAGTTGAGCTTTCCTAAGATATATATTTTGCAGAGGGTTTCTTTTTTAAATTTAAAGGTCGTTGACCATATTTATATGGTATCGTGCCTCGGGTGATCTACTGGGCCGCTCAGCATAAATTACAGTGCTTCTTTTGCCAAGTTTGCTTAGGTTAACATACCTACATTCGGACCTTCTAAAAAATAAATAAATTGTTTGGGATCTCATGTCGATCTCAGTTCCTTAAATGTACATAACTGGACATAAGCAACAAAAACTCCCATCCTGAATCCGGGTCACACGTTTAGCGAACGGATTCCATTTTTCTCTCTAACCTAGTTTAGAGACGAAGAGCTATCCAGTCTTGTGTTAACCTCTTGGTAACTGTTATGTCTCGAGCCTCGCAGCCCATTATATGCTATCGCCTGTGTGCATGGTCTTATATATTTATATTTATTAGGAAATCTTTCTCAAAATATCATCGCAATGTTTCAATTATAGCTGGAAATTCCTGTTGGGGTACTTTATCATTCTTCTTAAATCATAAGTAGGGTGGTGATTTAAACCTGTCCAAAGGGTTTAGTTGAGTTTGACCACCTATTTATTTCTATGTTCTCCAACCACAGAGTTAATGAATCATCATTTCTTTTACGTAACACTTCCATTGGCTGGAATATTTTAAAGAAAAAAATGATAATGTAAAATTTTGTCTGTTCTTATCATTACAATCAATGGATCTTTCAAATATGTCTATCTGGTTGCAGTGAAAATAGCCTGTGACACTATTAATAAAACATTGTATGAATTCTTTTAATGTAAATAATAAAAGTTTGTGTTATCTTTCATTCACTATAAATAAAACCACTTAGTATTGTTTTCTTGTGTAACATACGTATGTACATCTGATCATTATATATGTAAAAATTCCTTTTCGTGGTCTCTTCTCTTCCTGACCACTGGGCATACATTAAGATTAAATTCTAGTGAGGTTTGGGGAGTAAGTCGCTTAGTAGCAATCTAGAGGAGTAGGTGAGGTTCGAACCCCTCTATCTACATCTCTAGGTTAGGTTAAAGCAGCTCTACTTTTCTTACCGTTACAATATATACATACACATATATATTGGATCAGTATAAATGAGAGTGAAGGGTAAGACCGTTCTGTACCCAAATTAAATACCAACTTATCCCATAAAGAAAGTTAAATGAAATATAAGAAAACTGCTTAATAAGCCTTTATGAATTGAGGCAACAAAATTAATAGTGTATGATGCCCAAGTAATAGAGTCTTTAAAATTAATTTTTTAAATATATAATGTTAATAATATATATATTGTAGCAAATTAAACAAAAATTATTTATATGTTCTAGCTTCAAATTTCTAATTCATACCAGTACAATTTAAGTGAACTAAAATAATAAAGAATGCTAGTTCTTGTGGATGTTGTAAAATTATAAGATACTGATTCAAATATTGATAATTAAATAAAATGAATGTATAATAATAATGTTTAAATTACTTGCTAGTTAAAAATTTGTTTATCCCTGTTTTTTTTAAACACAAATTCTGATTATTGTTCTTAAATTGTTAAATAAATAAAATTCAAAAACTTCAATAGAATTAAGAATATATCATGAAAATAAAATTTAATGTGTTGTAATCTTGTATAAGTGGTGCCAAACAAAATACTTACTCCCAACATCAGAGAAAAATATACATTTGAATTAAACTTTGTTAAACAAGTATAAAAAAGTACACAAGAAACCTTAGCTTGTTATGATTTACTCTCCATAAAGATGCTAAGAAGATTCTAAACAAGTATTTAAATAAAGCCCATTTGATTATTATTGACAAGTTCTAAATAATTAATGTAATTTTCCTCAGATTAAGTATATATAAATATTTGTTGCATACAAACATACATTAAATTAACTTTTAAGGTACAAATGTAATAATAAATTTCATATGAAATTAAACAACTTGTACAATAATAAAATATTTGTTATCCAAGGTTCTATTGCACTTTGGATTCCTTTCATGAAATTTAAATATAATTTATTAAATATCCAATGAATACAATCTTGTAATCACACGACACAAAAATAATGTTTGAAATTTATTCCATTGACCTGTAAAATATTAATTTTCAGCAGAGCGTTTTAATCTCTTTTAAGTGATTATTACTAAATCATATATTATCCTATGTATTCCTGTAGATTAAAATTTATAACATATATAAATAAAGTATCACTATCAATAGATGTTAACTTCCATGGGTGGTTTATTCAATATTTCTGTCATTAAGATATACATTTAAAAGTACTTATTTTATCCATTAGTGCATTAAATAATCTGTAAGTACTGTGAGGTATAAATTACGATATAGATTTAATAAAGACTTTTTAAATATTTTATAATTTAATACGATTCCAATAGATTAAGTATTAGAAGAGAAAGAGGGAATTTTAAGTATAGAAAATTTAAGTGTTTGATAATGAAATGAGAGTATGTAATAGTGGTTATAATTTCTTTATAATAAAAATGGTTAATAATGTGATGGTAAATAATAATAAAAGTAGAAAGAATAGTGAAAGATGTGGATGGAGAGTAAATGATAAAAATAAGTTAGAAGAATATAAAATAAAAGTAGAAGCAATCATAGATGAGTTTGTTGAGAAAGAATATAAAGACTGGTCTGGTGAAGCAGAAAACATGGCAAATAGGGTTTATCTTTCAAAAGTAACCTTTATTAATAAAAGGATTACAAAAATTTTGGGTACACTTACCCATTGAGAATTACAAAGTGTTCAATGTGACAAACAAGGTAAAACAATTATTGATTATATAAAGTAAATATGCTTGATAACAATTATGTCCATTAAAAAGTTGCTATAATGTTGATATTAATGTGTATCTGAACATGAGTATCTATACATGGATCTACATGGCCCAGCTACTGAGAAGCCATCCATCACCCAATTATCCCACCCTTGGGGCCCCAAAGCGAAGACCCAAATGCTTCAGCTGAATAGGTGGACAAGTCCAGCATTGCGCCAACCACCACAACAGGCAGTGAGATCCAAGGCTCAAGTCCATTGAATAATAAATTCTCGATCTACAGCCGAGCCATGTCAAGACCATTCCAGATGCCTCTGTCTCCCAATCAACAGTCCAAATGTGCAGGGACCGCATTCAGTTTACCTGCCCAGAATTGGAAAGCCAACTAAGAAAAACTAACACATAGCAAGCACAGATCTGCTCTGCCTAAAACCAACCTATCAAGGGGGCACAACAGTCAACCAGAGCATGAATGGTGCTGAGACTTTAACCAGGTACCCTCCCAGCAGGTTTTCCAGGTAGCAGCAATAATTGTCAACAGCCTGCACCAAAGAACCAGCCTCCTAATGACCGCCATCACCCTGAGGAAGAAAGAGGAGTGCAGACCCATGCCCAGAAAATTATTGCAGCAAATCCTCCATCAAAGTTACAAAATTTGGAGGTGGCCCAAATCAGAGCCTTACAAACTCTCTAATTTTAAAGTTAACCAGAGAAAAAAAATGATTAGCTCAAATCAACACTGCCATAATAAACAAGCCATCAGGGGGTTGAAACAGCCTTCAAAGTCTGCTTCATTGTTGTTAACTCTTAATACGTGTCATATATTCTAAATACTAGTTCAACTCATCTGACTGCAAGGTTCTCCAGGGATTATGATCTAGCTTATATATTTCCATTTGGTTATTCCAATTATGAACAGAGTGATTAGCATTGTAGTATTCTTGCTTATTGTTTGGTTGTACAGTAGAGCTGAATGGCAACCAACCTGTTATAGTAACTAGTTTCTGTAACCATGTTGTGGACTTGATTGTAGTAGGATTCCAACTGGGACTCTTGTATTGATCCTATTTGAATTCTGATTATCTTAATTGAAATCTAGGTCTTGATTAGTAATCAAGGTTTCAATTGTGTAGTGTAAAAGTTTGTAATCTTTGGATTATTCCTAATCATTGTTGGATTAAAGGAGTTGAGTGAATTGTAGCATCAATATTTTTGCTTGGGTCTACACCATCGTTTGAACTTGTTTTTATCTTTAAATCATTGTTTTTTGGCTCAGGAAACACTTCGTTCTAATTCTGTGTCAATTTGAAAGTTTTCTATTCTTTTTGTGGTGCCCCAATCGCACTGGAAGTGGCCCAGTAACTTTGATCTAATCGTCAGAAAAAATTAATTCTTGTGCAGTGAGATGGCTTAAAACATAATCTATAATGTTTGATTCTAAAATTGAGATCGAATTCATATTTAAAATAATTTTCCCTTCCTGCACTGTTTTACCGCATTCAGCCACGATGATATCGTAACTTTTTTCTTATGAACGAATTAACGCTGGGATTTCTTTTTTTTTTTAATTTCCATAGGTTTATGATTACTTTTGTGTCTAGTTTGTTTCTTGGTCTATTTCCTGTTTTTCCTGATTTGTTTGCAGCCGTAGAATCTTGCTATATCTGATGCTATTGTGAAATTCTTGAGACTATCTTTATTAAGCTTTTTCTTTTTTTCCAACGTTTTCAATAAAATTTGACCCACCAACTATATCTCAATTAATCCTATCATTAAGCTTAGGATTTCTAGTAACTTTTTTTTTATTTATTTGGTTTCGTTTTAAAATCTTTTTCCTTAGTTTTATTCTTGCTCAAATGATTCTAAGATTTCCTTGCACTGGCTCTTGCCTTTTTTTAATGGCAGCCATTTGCATAGAACGATATGATTGATAATTTCAAATACTTTAGAGTGAAAACTGATTTAAAATTTCTTGTAAATGTGATGAAATAATAAAGCAAGTACTCACCTACATCTTGGTAAACTTTTTTCCCCATAAACTCAAACTTGAAAGTATAATGAGTCTCATTCTTCTGGGTCCAGTGAACAGTCAACTGCTCCAGCTGGCAACAGGAAGTATGGCAAATAGGGTTTTAGGTGAGAATATTCAGAAAAAAAAATGTAATAGAAAAATGAAAATTAATAAAAGTGTAAAAGAGAAAAAAAAGATTGCTGAGAATATAAATGTGCTATTAAAAATAAATAAAGTGAAAAAGGTGTTAATATTAAATAGGAAAACAATTTTAAAAAAGAAGTTGGCTAAAGTAGATAATCAAAGTGAGAATAAAATTAAATAGTAAATTATTGGAAGATATTAATAAAAGTGGAAGAGATAGAAGTAAAAACATTTGGAAATATATTAAAAGAAAGAATGTAGGGGAAAGAGAAATCGTAGTACTAAATGACAAGGAAAAGAGTGTACCTCTAGAGAAGAAGTAGATATAATATTAAATAATTATGTAATGGATGTAGAAAAGATATTAGATGTGAAGGACAGAGTGATAACAAACATAAAAGCACATAGTAATGGAAATATTAGTTTTACAGAAAATGAACTGAGTGAGATGGGAAAGAAGTTAAACAGTGGATAGGCAAGAAGCTTAGATGGAAGGCAGCAGAGATTGTGATGAATTTGGGAAGTAAAGCAAAATTAAATCCATTATCAGGTTTTAGTAAGATGGCATGGAAGACAGAGTTTCTAGATAGCTGGAATAATAAAAGAGTGAGGCTATTATTTAAAGGAAAGAGTAAGAACCATAGAAAGATAAACAATTATAGATCAGTAGTGGTAACTTCAGTGTTATATAAAGTATTTTGCATATATGGTGGCTGGAAGGATGGCAAAATGGATGGAAGAAAATAATATAGTGGGAGAAATACAAGGAGGGTTTAGAATGGATAGATGTATAGGAGATAGTTTATTTTAGTCACACAACTTATTGAAATGAGTACAAATACAGGTAAACAGTTATATATGGTCTTTATAGATGTAGAGAAAGGATATGATAGAATAAATAGAAATAGATTTTGGGTATGTTTAGTAAATTTGGGAATGAATGGATCTTTAGTGGATGCTATTAAGAGATTGTATGAAAATAATTACTATACATATCAATTAGGGAATATAGATTAAGTTAGAGTTAAAAATATGGTGGAACTAAGATTAGGATGTCCTATGCCATCTATTTTGTTTTTATTATATTTAAAAGAAATGGAGAGAGCAATCAAAAGACTAGGAGGAAGGATAGAGGTATCATTAATAGATGACAAGGGAGTGTATACATTATCAGGTTTTTTATTTCCTGACAATATCCTCTTGTGCACTTAAAATAGGGAAGATATGGAAGTTATGCTAAAGACTTGCATAAGGGTTGATAATGAAATGAGGATTAAATTAGTAAAGAAAAATCAAAAGTAATGATCATAAATGCTGGGGAAAGAGAAAAGAATTTTTATTTGGGTTATAAAGTTAAATGTGATGAATAGGTGTATAACTAACTATTTGGGAATTATCTTAAGTAATCAAAAGAATTGCTTGGATGAAAGGGAGACAAAATTGATAAATGAAATAAAGAAAAGAAAAAGATTAATAAAAAAATAACAATGTTTTCATATAATAAATATGATGTAGCAAAATTTGTATAAAAGGGAATGGCAGTAGCAGGGTTAACTTATGGTAATGATGCATTATATGTTAGTAAAGGGGTGTTATATTACTCAGAAAAAGTACAAAGAGAAGTATGAAGATATGCATTAGGTGCAGATGTGTAGGCAAAGAAGGCAATTCAAGAAAAAATGAGATGGTCAAGTGTTTATATGACAGATGCAAAAAGCAAAATGAAAATATTTGATAGATTGCAATTTGTGGCTAGCAAGAGAATAATCAAAACAGTATTTAATTGGATTACAAGTAAAAGACAGGCAACAAGATGGGTGAGAAAGATAGTTTAGTATGCAGAAAATTTGGATAAAGACTTTATGTCAATATACTTGTACAAAAGGTGGGGTTGTTTTAGGAGAATTGTTGAGTTTTATAGTAGCAAAGAATGGGATAAAAGAATAGATGCATTAATACAAAACAGGGAGAGGGTATATATATATATATATATATATACCCTCTCCCTGTTTTGTATATATATATATATATATATATATATATATATATATATAAACGGAATCATGGGTGTGAGTTAATTTACAATAATAGCAAGAAAAGTAGTTTTACTATTTAAGGCTCAAACTGGGTCATTTGCAATAAGGGAATATACACATAAATGGAAAAATATGAGTGATTGAGTCTGCAAGTTATGAAGGAAGGCATGGAAAATATTAGGCATCTGTTAATTGAATGTAAATGCTTACAAGCAGAAAGGGTACAAATAATGAAATTTTGGGAGAATAAATATAAACAAAGTGATTATTCAGAAAGTGGGGTTTTGGTTTTTATGCTGAGTTTGGAAAAAGATAAGGTAAATATAGATATAAAAGCCATAAAATGGACAAAGATGATGCTGTGGAAATGGAATGAAACAGGATAGAGAAGAATGTGGGAAAAACTTAGGGTGGGAAATGGAAAGGAAAGTTAAGATGGCTGACAGGAGGAATGGAAAAGGAAGGTGGCTAACAGGTTTCTCTGGGCATAATGGCTGAGAGATTCTGACTTCAAAAAATGAGTAGCCATATCATGTAACATCATATCACAATATAGAATATCAAAATTTTAGCATTTTCTTAATAAAATAATATTTTCATTTTAGTAAATTAATATCCTTCTAATTCTTGTTAAATTATTAATTTATCCTTTATATATTATATATATATAACATTCTCATGATTGCACTTATATGTCTGAATATTTTAAGCAAATATTATAACTTCCTTCAACAAAAATAAATTTCAAAATGCTATGGCAATGTATTTTCTCTTGTTGTTATTTGAAAAACCTAAATTTATATTTTAGGCTTCTTAAAAGAAGGTGCAAACTTTCTTTTTAGTTACCTATATTATATAGTTTTGCAGCAAAGAACTTTAGAAAAATGTCATTGCAATTTTGTAAAAAAAATGTTTATCAAAAAATATAGCTTCCATTGAAGTAAGCAAATATGTATATACAAGTAGAACAAAATAATAAGGGATTTTCAAGTGGACACATGGCTATTTATATAATCTGTTCAGTTGATGTAGCAAATATCTAAACAATTGTTATGAGTATACTCAAATTCAATTTTTTAGTATCATTTAATTAGCATTGAGCTTACCTAGATAAATCAGCCTATTTATATATTCTTTTTAGACTTTACAATAACAACAAAATCATAATAATGACTTTTAAATGTCTTATTTTTAAAGTATAATACATTTTAAGTATCAAACATCATCCTTGCAATATTTGTACATTTAAAATCAATATATATATATATAGTCTGTTATTTTGAATAAAATCTATTGTTATTAAAATAGATAAATAAACACTATATCACTGTTTTATTAAAAGCAGAACATATACATTTCTTTTTGATATGAATGACTTAAACTTCAGAGAACAAATTATAATATAGTATTACATTTATCTTTATAAAAAAAAATACTGCAAATTTATTCCTAAGAGGTAAAACAAAAATAAGTCACAAATTGTTATTTTGTCTATTATAATTTTTTATAATAACCTATATGAGTTTTATAACAGGATTTTCAAAACTGATCACATAATGTCTCTATAGAATAATAAAAAGATCAGACTTGGACTGTCACTTTGTAAAATAAAGTCAGAAAAGGCATCAATTGGCAGTTTTAATAATTAATAATTCTATAAAATAATGATCTAAAATTCAAATAATTTTTTATAGCGTATATATGCAACAATATGTGGTCAGGGTGTACCAAGATGGTACTATATATATATATATATATATATATATATATATACAGCTTTTTATTCAAAAAATTTTTGCTTACTCATAAAGTTAACTAGATGATAAATAAGGATAAAAAACATAAGTTCTCTGGGTATTTTTTTAAAAAATAAATTACACTTATATTAAGTTTATTCATTTCAAAGAATGTTGCAGATGTAAATATATTTCCAATCATTTTTTAATTACTAAAATCTTACCACTTAATTGTTTTTAATTAATTGACTTTTTTATATATTTTGATTTACAGTAAGGGAGATAGTTTAAATCAGTTTTATTTTTTTAGTTAATAATTTTTACAACATATTAGAGTTTCTATGTATATTTACAATTTTTTGACAAATTTTTAACATTCTATTTAATCTATAGTGAATCATTTCAATAACTTAAAATAATTTTCGCAACAAATAGCTAAAATATGACACTATATTATGATATTTGTAAGTTATTATGTTTCCTTGACTATTATATTTTGTTAAGTTGTCAAATATTGTTCTAAAATTATTTCTAGAAACATTTTCTATTACTTAACTATTTAATACAAATACTTCTTTAACATTTACAGATTCTTTTGCTAAAATACTTTTCTTTGTTTATTATAGAATGTTTTATAATAATACTCAATTAATCATAATTATAGAGAGTAGTAGTCTTGTTTTTAGATCCACATTTATTTGCAATGATTTTGCCATATTATTATATATGGTATTTGTTAATTAGCCACTGTACATCATGTGGTAGCACTGTTTCTGTGCATAAACACAGAAATATGCTGTTTACGTGATTGAAGTCGTGGCAAATAGAACAGTTCTGTTCATATTAGCCATTAGCAGGCCTAGATGGCATTGCACACAGATATTATGACGCAATGATGTGCTTTGCAATACTATGCAAATAGTGCACACTTCACATATCACTATCATATGATGTGAGGGTTATGTAATTCAACTGGCTGTAACTGTTTTAATGTTCATTTGAAGTACATCCTATCTGACATACTATTACAGAGTAATAATTGTAAGACCAGCCCCGTGCTTCCCTACACATTTTGGAAGGTGAAAATAATTTCAAAAGATAGGGCCAAACACCATTTCCCAAAATTCATGAGAATAGACACATTTTTGTGAGAAAATCTTTATTGTAATCTTTATTGAAGAACATAAATTTGTAAATAAATAGAAAAGTGTTTTGTTTTGTTTTTGATGTTTAATGTAGAATGCTAAGAATAGTGTAAACATGTTGGAGGTTGGACATTGTTTTGGAAATCATAAACTTGTTTTGATCAGAGTATTGCGTCTTTTGTATGATCCTTTGGATCTGCAAACCAGCCGCTCCTCTCCCTACCCATTCTAATGCTAAGCACTGAAATTTAATTGAATGTAATTCCATTTCATTCAGGCTGATTAGTTTGTTAATCAAGTGCTGTTTGATCAGAGTAATGCATCTTTTGTATGATCCTTTGGATCTGCAAACCAGCCACCCCCCTACCCATTCCTATGCTATGTGATGAAATTTAATTGAATGCAATTTCATTTCATTCAGGCTGATTAGTTTGGTAATCAAGTGGTTTTTTTTTTTGTTTAAACGTTTCATTTATTATTAGAAAAGTAACTTAAGTTTTTTTAAAATAAAAAGAAAACTGTTTTGTTTTGTTTATATTTTTTTTAAATAAAAAGAAAACTGTTTTGTCCCAGCCAGGAAACATTATATTAAAACGTTTTTGCACAGGACCAGTGCCACCACATGATGTACAGTGGCTAATTTACAATTACCTTATATATTATGTATCAGATATTAGAAAATATCTCAAATATGTATAAAAAAGATTGTTTAAATAAGTTGAATATAAACTTAATATTACCTATCATTTGATGTAAAGCCATTGTTCTAAAAATTCTGAACTACCCATAATGAACTATGCTTATGTGATTCAGAAATGAAACATTATAGTTTCTTTCTTAAAAGTACTCTCAATGAATCTTATAGCAGTGAAAATTTTTTTTATGTTACAGACTTTACTTCAATGTCATTTATACTTGGGTCATCATTAAACATTCATCTTTAAAGAGCATTAGGTCTAATCCATTACATATTCAAAAACCACTCTTAATTTTTGTATAATATTAAACAAGTCTGAAATTCAGTAACAGCATAAGGTTTTGGATACAAGATAACCTTCTTGAATAATTATATGGATCTAATATTAAACCAATGATGTAGATATATTATAGCAAAACTCCTCACTGAAGATTCATAGCCAAAAATTATTTTTTAAATGTGGACCCAATAACACTACTAGTATTGTATATTGATTATTTAAGATTACAATAAGTGGCTCTATTAGGAAGAATAAATTATGGTTTTTAAAAATATATGTTCAAAGTGAGCAAAAAAATACTTGTGATGTTTTGTTAATAGAAGTGAAGAACTTAAATGAACAAATATTTCCAAATCTTTTTATAAATGGTTATAAATATCTGCCTTTTGAAACTTCGTGTGTCAAAAAAATTATTGCAACATGGCTATCTATTATATAGGCCCTAATGTAAACATTTATTTTACAGTTGCATATTCAAAACATTTTGTTGGATGATCAATCTTTTTTTTTCGTTTGCTTGTCTGTTTGTATATGGAAAAAAAAGCAACTATAATGCAACAAAAGATTTTAATTGTTTATAAGAAAACTTTTTTAAAAAATATAAGGCTATGCAGCCAAAATAAGAAGGAATAAAATATACTAGAAAAGAAAAATATTTGAAATACAGGCATTCTTCATATATCTGGAACTTAATTGTGAATATAGGGGATTTGTACATAAACTTTGAAGCACCCTTCACCTATCCACACTATCTCATATGACTGATATACATGACCACGTACATGTAGATGAGATAAATAATCACCAATATACATATTTTGTTCTGAACCAGCACTCATCAGTTGATCCAGATCATCATCTCGCATATATATACATATTAAGTTGACAAATCTTCATACTTTAATGGACACGCTTCAATCTACTCCAATCTCCAACTTTTCAGCTATCTATATCATTAAAAATCTGAAGTGTGCTGGTTCAGCACAAAATATGTATATTGGTGCTTATTTATCTTTTTTACATGTGTGTGATCATGTGTATCAGTGTTATGAGATAGTATGGATAGTTAAGGGTGCTTGAAAGACTGTATTCAAATTCTCTATATTTAGAAGAGAAAAAATATATTTTAAAAAAACAAACAAAACAAAAAGGTAATATTTTTTATAATTTATACTACAACCACATAAGATCTTCAAGGAATGATTTTACTTAAAAACACCATTGAATTTGAAGATTATTTGTAAACTAAAAGTCAAATTTTGAAATAAATATTCTCACCTTTTTTTTCTTTTGAAAGGTTTTTTTTTTGTGTGTGTGTGTTTTTTTTTTTTTTGAGGGGAAAAAATAGTTTAGAAACCCAAACAGATATATTTCCGCTGTTGTCGTAAAAAATAAAATAAAACTTTAATATTGATAAATATATTGACATCAATATACATTTTCGATATATAATTTTGACTGTTTTTTAACTTCATTAAATATAGAATTTTTAAAAAAGTAATAAAATATCTATATTGAATTTATTTATTCTTTTTCAAACTTAAGGAAGGTTTTTCTTAATAAAATTTGTTCTGATAATTTGTGATCTTATATATTTATCTGTGTAAAGATTTACATACTTGAACATTTGAAATATAATGGAAATTCCCATGTAATTATCTAGATTACTGTTTCAACTTTTAAAGTAATTAGGCAGCCATAAAATTGGTCATGATATCTGAAATTATGTAATCTAATAATCTCAATAGTATTTATCTGACTTACATTAAGTTCAAAGCAGATTACTTTTAGATTAACACTTTATCTGTTAAAGGTGTAATAAATCAGGCATAGATAATTTATATGGGTGAAAAATTGAAGCATAACTTTTCTGAAATTTTCACAACTAATCATGCATTTTTTCGTCAAAGTTATGTACTTTAATTTAAAATTTTTTATGAAGCTTATAGGTGTAAACCTTGAAAAATAATGGAACTTTCTGATTAAAGTTTTAGCTACAATATAATTAGTTTGTATGGGTGAAAATCTTTAAATTAAAACACACAACACTTTGCATGAGATGCTTGGCTGCTTGCGAAAATTCAAAAAAATTATTGTTTCAAATTTTGATACATGTAAAGCATCTATGTTTGATTGATTAAGCCTTATCACACTATTAAATTAATAGACTTTTGGTATGATGGAATTAGATTACATGGCTTCAACTAGCATGGACACTGTTGGCTAGTCATAGCCATGGCTGTAACTTAACATAGATTATTACATGAAAATTTCTTATATTTCAATATTTATATGGGTGTCTGCATGTTTTTGTAAATAATGAAAAATTTTACTGAGATATTTCATTTATAATTTTGTTGTAAATTCAAGCTATAATATAATCAAGCAAATCACCAATTAAAATTGGAGTCAGCAATCTGGAAGCACGTTATTCAGTAATACTATTTTATTTATCTGATTTCTTACAAACTAAAACTGGAGGATAAACTAAAGTGGCAAAAGTTTTAGTCTATAGAAAGTTCAGCAAATGAAAAAAATACTATTTATAGATAATATGTTTTTACTTTGCCATTCCAGCTTGCTTGGTTACATTAGCTGAACTCATAACAAAAAATACACAGAATATCTTTTAAAACTTTCAGTGTTTAACTTTATAAATCTGTGAAAGTCTAATTAATATATATATATATATATATATATATATATATATATAATACCTCTTTTGTATATTTGACTTAAAGTCAACATGGGTATGACAATAATATTTGGCTTTCAGTATTCTATCATCGAATTTTCAATGATATGAATGGCTGATGAGTTGAAGAGTAAAGAAAATCGAAGCTTGTCCATTAAAGTTTGAAAATTTGCTATCTTAACATAAACTGAGTACTGATTGTATATATGTGTGGGAGATGATGATCTGGACCAACTGATGAGTGTTAGTTCAACATGAAATGCTCATACTGGAGATCATTTATCTTTTTCACATATAAGTGATCATGTGTATGTGTTGTATAAGATGGAGTGTATAAGTGTAGGGAACTTAAAAGTCTGGGTTAAAGTTCCTTCTGATTACATTAACTTTAGTATAGACAATATACTCATATTTGAATATTATACATATATATTATTACTTATTTCTTTTTTTATGAAGCTTTTATTCATGTTGTTGAAGTGATATAGTAAATCATAAACTTTAAAATATATAAAGATAGTGATTTGCATGTGAAGTGATTGTTTTCAATCCTCCCAAAATGATCCAATAAAAGCAAAAAAATATAAATAAAAATAAATGCTAAAAAAATTAAAGTCACATTCAATAGTTTTCAATATATATATATAAAAGCTAAATAATCCAACGATTTGTTGCTCAGAAATTTACATAAGATTCAAGTACTGAAAGTGTCAAGATTGAACCATAATCTATGGATCTTGCACAGTAGAATCTACCACTCTAAACTGGACTTTTTTATGGACATTGGGCTCTATAATGTGTCCCTCTACCACTACACTAAACTATGCAGGGTAGTGATAATAAGAATTAGAAGTTAACAGTTATAAATATAATGGTCAAGATTATTAGTTTTGATGTAAAACAACAGATAAAATTAATAAAAGAACTAAATTTGAATGGATTATTTTTAATAGAAATAATATTAAAAAAATATTAACTATGTACTTGAAAATTATTAGTATATTACTGGTGGTCCTTATTGATCTGAAGCTTGGAACAATGCAATAATTTTCATTAATATATTGTAGCCCTTGGATTTGCCCAAGACTCCATTTTTTGAGTTAACTATGCAAGATAAGGTTTAATATAAAATTTTCCTCATAGTTTGTATATTTTTTTTCTTTAATAAACAAAATTTTTAGCCAAGTTTGAACCCATATTAATAGGGATTGTGTATGATTTACTTGGTAGGCAGTCTGAAAATTTGTTATTAAAATATTTCTCACCAAAAGATTGTTTTATTCAACATTAATTTATGGGTCAATTTGGTATTTAAAGATATATTTTTAGAAAAGCAAGATTTATACATCGTTTAATAAGTTGAGTGCAAGAAGGAGGGAGGTGTTCCACTGCTAAAACTATGTTAGATAGTGATAATGAATGGTCATAATTTTATACTGATAAGCTAGAAATAAATAGTTCATGGGAGTAAATTATAAAAAAAAGAATAATAGTAATAATAATTAAGGATTAAAATATGAAATCGGTTTAATATAAGAATTGTATAAGTGTGACAGCATGTGTGTATTTCACCTAATTGTGGATTTTAATTATAAAGTTCACAATTAATAATCATTCCTTGTCATTTTGTAAGGAAATCTTTAAAAAAAAGAAATTAAGTCATTTTAATAGTTTATTATTCGCAGCCAAAATTTAGTTCAAAATTCTGGGTTTGAAGCTAGCCTGCTATATATTTTTTATGGAAAAAGTAAAGGGGGGGAGATAAAGATTTCTGTTATTTATTTTGAAAAGAGAGCTTTCTGTCTTTTGTTATTTAATGTGGTTTCCATGGTGTAAAGTTACCCAGTAAATTATCAGAGTAATTTAAGTGATATATATATATACAACCTTAAAGTGGTATCATTTTAAGGTTTGCTATTATTGAGATATAGATCTTTAAAGAGAGGGCGTTACTGGATATTTGTAATTGTATAATGGTTTGTATATTTTCTATAATTATTTCAGTTAGTGTTAGCAGTAACTTTCTTTTCATATATATATAGCCAGGGAATTTGAGTGTGAAATTAATTGGTGATTATCTGTTAAATGTAAAATTAATTGGTGATTATCTGTTAAAATGCAGATGGGAATTTGGCATGGTTTTTCAAGGAAGCAAAAGGTTAAAATAACCAGAGAGAAAAGAAAACAAGAGTCAATTAATTAAGAAAAGAGAATGACCAGATTTCAAGGATCAATACAATTTCATAATAGGGGGAAGCAGGAGAGTAAAGAAAAGGCAGACTCTATAAAAAGGCTCTGCTGTGTTGTAAAGGAGGGGCTAGTCTATTTGAATCTCTGTTTGCAAGTTATCTCTCATCTGGTTTTATAGAGAAACTTTGCTATAAAGTTAAAAAGAAATATTTTTTGTTTTAGAAAAAAAATCGTTTATTGTAAATTATTCGTTTGTCTCGTGAAATAACTTTGCCAAATTTAATATCATAAAAAGAAAACAAAATGTCTATCGAATAAGTTTTTTAATTTGAAACACATTTAATCTACTGAAATTAATTATCGGTCATGATTGTCTAGCACTAATTGATGACAAATCAGCAAATGGTAAAATTTAAACCACAGAAAATAAACTCTAAATATGATTTCGTATATAAAGCGTTCAATTTGAATATTAAATGAATTTAAAGAAAGAAAAAGACAACAAGAAATGGACTTATATCTTTAGAAATATAAACAAGTGCTGTTCAGCTGTAATCTACATAAAATCAAAAATGAGGAAATCATTTCAGCAGCATAAAATTCATATATCTGATGGCATAGGAGAACTTTATCCCAAGAACTTTATCTACATAAACTCATGTGCTCATATAAACAAATCAAGGAAGAAAAGGAAAAGGAAAAATGGAAATCAGAAACTTGAAGGACACTTCCGATGAACTCTTTAAGTATATTTTATTTTATTTTATTATTCACTATTCATGTAGAACATTTAATCTAAAAAAAAAAATTCTTTCTTTATGTTTTATCATATATATCCATTTAAATTTAATTCATGTCAGAATTATAATTGTTGCTATTTTGGGGGTAGAGATATTGATGACAGATCATTTTGTATGTGTTTATTTTAAATGCTTTTGCTATTATTATCATTTTGGGGGTAGGTGAAGAATATCATGTCATTCTGTATGTGCCTTATTTTAAATGCTTTACAAACATTTTAAAAAAAACAAGAGATATTATTATTAAGGGAAATGTTTTAAATGAATCGTATCAGAAATTATTGTCAAATTCTTAGACTTATAAATATTGTGTGACTATTGAGCTAAAATATCATTTTCTTATAAAAGTGCATGGAAATAGTTTTAAAAATTTAATATGCATTTCTTATTATTTTTTATTATTATTATCATAAATTTAAGGCCAAATACGAGCTGATTAATGCTTGGAAAAATTGTTGGATCATATTCGGGTGCACTAACTTGCAAGAATATTGTAGATATGAAAGTTTTACTTGTAGAAGTTGATGTTTTGACCTGTATAGAAAGTGGATGGACAAAGAGTCTCCACCAAGCCAGTGAAGTCATAGCTCACTAAGATATTATGCTATATTTATAAAGTATTTAAACACAGTGGAAGAGTTTTCCCCACTTGATTATTCTCTACACCATAAGAAGGTTTCTTTATTGATGGCCAGAGGTAATAAGTATACCTAAGTCTTTTTGTATGACTAGTGATAAAAATCCTAGCATATCTCAAACTTAATGAAAAGGTTTTCTCTTATTTGGGTCACTGCCTGCCTCATGTTAATGTTTGATATTCCTTACAAGTGTATGAAAGATAGCTATTATAAGCATTATTTATAAATGTCAAATACAAAGTTGCAAACTCAATTTGATGTCAGTATGAATGCAGATAATGTATGTGCGATTGGTGTACTTGAATATTGTTTTGTTGATTTAGTTTAATTTATCAATTAGAGCCAAGAGTAATAAAGTTAATAAATGTTAAATTAAGGGTTAAATAAAACCTACGAATGTTAAGTGTAAGCATTGCATATATGAAATTATCTCATAAATATTTCCACAGCCAGCTGAGAACTTCACTGGAAAGGTAATATTATTAAAATATTATTATGTCATAAGAACATGAGTATAGATTATGTGCACTATGATGATGATTGATTTAGATACCAATTTGTTTGCATTAACTTAGTCCCACCATCCATAAAGTATCTTTATTGTAAAGATTGGGGCAAAAGAATGATATATCAAACTGATGAAATAAAATTGGTAAATATGCGAAGGAATGTTAATTTAAAATAGTTAAATAAAATTATTAAATTTTATTATGGGAAGAATTAGCTCTCAAGACAAATCAGTAATTTAAAAGCATTAAACATGGGTAGAAATTTGGTATTCGCTGTATCTAGGTTAAAAATGAAAGCGAAAATATAATATATGTGAAGGTAAATAATAATTTTTTATTTGATATTAATATTAATCCATGGTAATCATGATTCCCTGATAATTTGGAAATGAATATTGATATTTTAAACCTATTGATATTATCCATTGATTTAAGGATAGTTATGTGTTTAGATTTTTTATATATATAGCACAATATTGTTATAAAACAGGGGAAAGCCATGCGAGTCATCAAGTGAATGTGTATATTCTGTATTGAATTATAGTCTGTCAGTAAAATTTGTTATTTTTTTTAAATAAAATTTGTTTATGTCTCAATGTTTTTGTGGGTTATTATTATCTAGACATCTCAATCCAATCATACATCAATATATTATTATTAATATTTGAATCATCATTTTCGTAAATAATATCCTGTAAAATTATTTAAAATGGTTAATTTCCAATACCTAGAATTATCAAATAATTTAATATAGTTGAAATATAAGTTATGAATAGGGATAGTTATTGAGTGATAGTGGATGCAGGGGGTGGGCATAAAATCATTTCCCCATCCGTTGTATTCAAACACCTCTCTAGATGAACCTCTTTATAATTTTGTTATAATTGTGAATATGTTTAGAATGTATTTTTAAAAGATTTAATAAGCTTAAATTATTCCAAGCTTTAATGTAAATAGATATTAAACTGCATTAAAGACAATCCAAGATCACCATGGAGGTGATCATGAGAGGAGTGTTTATCACCAATAATCTGTCACAGCTTATTTGATTTCCACACCTAATTGTTCTAAAAACCCTGAGAAGAGATCATAATGGGAGAAATGAGCTAGCAGAATATAAAATTTAATAGTAAAATAGATAATAGTGTAATAAACCTATGGATGTGAAGTTGATGGATGGGTGGATCAGGAAGGTGGAGATGGATATAAAACGTTGTAATTGGAACAAAATTTTAATTGTAGCTTTAATGATGGTGAATGGGTGGTGTGTGCTGAGAATAACCAAGAATTTCCAAAAATACTACTATTATCGATTTTAATGCCTTCTCAGTGTTCTCTTAATTGATTGATTATTTATTAACCCATTCATTAAATATTATTACTGAAAGTTATTGAAGTGAGATTTAACCTTTATATTTTATTAAAGTTGCAATTTGGCACCCTAGCAATTAAAATTATAGATGTTCTGTATCATCATCATCATCATCCCAGTAGGTCTTAGAAATAGTGTTAGCTGGGAATGATGAAGCATCCATCGATCCATCCTTAAAATGTTACAATTGGCATGCAACTTAGCTGCAAGTGTTTAAATGCCACATAGATTTAAATATAGGTTATAATTAATGCATAGTGTGGTTGCCAAAGTTGAAATAAATATTGAGGATGTGCGACTATTTGAATAAAAATTCTCATTTGTTAGAATAAAGTTATAATTAACTTAAACTATCCAATAATATATGTTATGTTTGTAAACTCTCCCAATCATTTTAGTTATATTTGAAATACAATGTGGATGACCAATCGAAAGATTACAAAATATGTTTTATATCAATTTGATAAGTTTTTATAAAATTAACAAAGTAAAGCATAACTTTTCATTTGTTAGAATTGGCCTACAACGTGGTCGCACGAAGGAAATTATACTTAGAAACTATTTAATTTATACTTAGGAATTTCGCTATATATATATATTGTAACAGTCCAGGTTTTCCACCAGAAAAGGGGGGCATCTCACTACAGTTGGACCTAGGGTATTCTGGCATGATGCTGTGAATGATGTGATGAAGTATATAACCTATGATTGTATCTATCTCCAATGAACTAGCTTTAAATTTACACATTAAATTTAGATACAATTTGGGCTAGTTCATCCATACCTCACCCCTTTTTTAGGTTCCGTTACACCTGCAAACTAAGGGAGAAATTATCCTTTGGCTCTCTTCAGGGGTGAATTTATACTAGATAGCAACTACTGCATCTTTATACAAGTTCCAATTGATTCAATGATCCATCCAAATATATTACTGTATCATTATATAAGAATGAGATGTGTATATATATATTGTACCAAAGTACATTGATATGTAATTAATTTATTATGAATTCCATGTTTAAAAATATAAAAGTTTAAAATTAAAAGAATAAAATGTAAAAACTAAAGAGTAGGGGTGAGGGGGAATTTTTGTATTGAATAAAATAAACTGTAAACGCCATTTAAAATAATAAGTTGTTTAAAATTACAAGCTGTTTAAAATAAAAGATTTTTTTTTGTTTAAAAGAAGGAAAAAATCTTGTAATAAATAAATGATTTAATATTTTTTTAAATGAATTTTTAATAAAATAATAAAGAGATTTCATTTTATTTTATAATAAAATAAATAAATATGTGTGCGTATGCAATTTTTAATAAAAAGTAGATGCTAGAAGCTGTTTTTTATTTTCACAAAAACGAATGCTGCTGCTAAAAATAAAGTTTTCCATTGTTTAAAAAAGTATAAATAGCTCAAATTTTGTCATTCTTGGTTCGAACTTTCTCATTTTAATAAAATATTTTTGAAATAATATTTCCAACATGTTGCATTGTTAAAAAACCAACGTATTTGCAGTTGACCGATAGCCACTATCTACGCATTTAAGATCTGTGATTAGTTTGGAAGGTAATCATGTTAAAATAGACTATGCGGACAGCGGAGTGCAAGGAACGCCAAACCAGCCACGGAAATATTAGGACACAAGATCTATGAAAGAATTTTACTAGTTGTCGATGAGTTCAGAGATAATTCCATTATATTGTTTCTGTTGTATTTAAAAACCTAGGTAATTATTTGACTTTGATATCTAAACATTCTGATTTCCTTTAAAAATAAAGATAGACTTTATTGAAAGAACTTTTGAACTTTTTGAATTAAACTTTAAAAAAAAAGAATAAATTCTAAACTTCAAAAGATAATATTTGAAATAACAAAATAAGTAAAAGCAGCTTCTATTAAATAATATTTTTGGCATGCATGTATGTGTGATTTGATTTTTAAACTTAAATTTAAAAAATAATAATAATAAAAAATGATGTAACAGTGTATAATTTATTTGCTTAAGTAATATATTAAAATGCTTATTTTAAACTTCAAAAAAAAAGAAGTGTATGTGTGTTTCATTATAAGATAAAATGATGCGCATTTATTTTAAATAAAGTAAAACATTTAAATTATTTTTCTTAAAATATTTATGTTTATTTCTGATACGTGCAGGTAAGTATCAATATTTATTTTCTTAATAAGAGTAGGAGGGAAAAAATCCAATCATTAATAATAGTATTTTAGAAAAGATTCGCTGATTTAAATCTATAAATGTTTTGGTATTCAGTATAATGTTGTTATTATTAGTTTTAAAGGAGCGAAGTATTATTTAGAATGGTTCAGAGGAAAATTATGCTAGTTTCAGAAAATAGTAGCAGTTCAGAACAGGTGGACATTTAAGGTACCTTTTGTTTGTTTGCTAGTGGGTGATTGGAACCGACTGAGCTAGCGTTTGTTCAGGCACTGGATTGTGCTGGTCAGATGGACATGCTAATTTTAATGTAATAAAATGGCACCTAAGGGATTTTATTTCTTCTTTAAAAATAATAATAAAGTGTTTATTTGATCAGTATATATTTGGTAGTTAAGTGTTGAATATTATTAATAGTTCGCTATTGGTAATAGTTGACACTTTGCCTGAAAACCAACCATTGTCTGTAAGGGAAATCTAGGAGGACAAAATATCATAAAATATTAGTTAATATTTTATTTGTCGATGCTTAGTGTTTGTTATTTCCCATAAGTTTAAATAGTAGTTTTTAAATTGTAAGTTTTATATAGCATTAAGAGAAGTGAAGATACAAAGTGTTATTAAATATTCCAAGAGTTTTGTAGGCAGTATAAATCTTAAATAAATATAAGTAGTAGTCATATTTTTCTTGCTTAGTTGTTGTTTATCAGGTTGGATATAATTAGTCAGTAATATATATATATTCAGTTATAAGTTGATGAAAAAATGTATAAATGATTTTGATAAACTAGAGACCAATGTAATTTAAATCAAATTGACATTTATTAAATATAAAACAAAAATTCAAATCTTTTTAACATGATAAAACAATATAATTGTGTGAGTCAATGATGTATTTCTATCATATCAAGATTAAATGTGTTCACTTTTTCAACTCTTACCCATGGTAGAGATACATAATAAGGCACTAATTATTTACAAAGCAAATAAAAATAATAAAAATTTAAAAAATCATTATTGAATTGACTGTGAAGCTGACTAGCTAATTTATCATATTATACAAATATATCTATGGTAGCCTCATTGTTCAATTCGAATTATCAGTGTTCCATCTTCGTTAAGGACCCACTATCCATGTGTGTTTCCCTATAGTTGATAGAAAAGAACATCAATATAGAAGATTAATCATTCATACCAAGAAAATAAATATAAACAATAATTAGTTAACAATAAAAAATAAAAAAATAACATGATCTCTGTACTGTAGTACGTGTATGTGCTTAATATGGAATAATATCAAAAATCTTATCTTATTCCATATCATAGTGGTAATGATCAAATGTCAAGTCACTACAGAGGGAAAGATGACTTAAACTTTATTTAACATAAAAAATATTTAACTTAATAATCTTCCTCCCTTCATTTTGTTGCTTTCACTAATAGTGGACTCTTCCAATTGTAAGCACCTATAAGCTTTCAAGTGTGAAAGTGAAATAAAACTAGAATTTTACAAGCATATATAAAAAAAGTATATAATAAAATCAAAACTTTCTTTAAATCATCTTCATTAATGTCTATGAGTTTGGAAATAATGTATTTTTATGAATACAGTCTATCTCTCTTCAGATCAATCTCCTGTGATAAATTATCCATCTCTCACTAGAACTGCTTGGCAATGCACTTGAAACAATGTTGTTTCCATTTTCTGCAATTGCTTTCCTTCTCAATCCATTTGGACATTTAGTGTAGGACATCTGATGTTTCTTTAGGTATTATACAGGCAAACTGATGTTTCTTTAGATATTATACAGGCAAATAAGTTAAGTCATCATACTTTTATATCCAAGACTGTAGCACTCCAGTTCTATGGCAATGTTAATTTAGACAGAAAACATTGCAAAACAATTTATAACAGATTTATCTTGATTTATTATTTGGCATTTAATGGCTTATATAAGAAAAAATTATTCATCATTTATATAAATGCTGGTGATGTTCTATTTCTTTTTTTCCTGTGTTTGAATAATAGCACAATTTTTATTTTTAATCAGTACTTTTGTTAAACTGCATAATCTTATCAAACTTTTTTCTATTTAAAAATTGGTTAGAATTTCTTATAATTTTGTGTTACAAAAATTATATGGATAATATGAAATATTTGAACAAGTCATCCATCTTCCATTGTATTCAAACTTTCGATCTTAAGACGTTGGCTTTATATAGTTATTGCATCATTTGAAAAATAACAAAAGACAATGGAAATGAACTGCATTTGCTTTTATACCATGCTTAGTTCAGTGTTTAGTATACTAGTTTTTCAATTTCCTTTTCCATTACCATGGCTGTCTATTGTTGCATGTATTATATTGGTCATAGTTAAAAAATAAAATTACATAACAGAATTCTACTTTTATTTTTCACACCTGGTTGCCTAGAGATTGGTTTGACATTAGGTCATCCCTATGTATGCTAAGTCTAAGTCTTTATTCATGACTTACAATACATTGATAATTATTTCATTGTTAGTATATATATATATATATATATATATACACAAAGGATTTCTTTAACTGGTTTTTTACTTTTCATTAAATAAGAGAAATTAATTCATTGTGACATTTGTTTAATTTGGTACTTAATAAAACAAAAATTTGTCATGTATTTATATATATGTGTGTGTGCGTGTGTGTGTATATGTTTACATTAAAAAAATGATAGTGCATACTCAACCATCTGTTAGTTAAGCTTATATTTTAAATGGCTTTGATTTGTTGGTGTGGATAAATAAAGGCTGTTTTTGATAGGATTGCAAACTATCCTTACAACATATATATATATATATATATATATATATATATATATATATATATATATATATATATATATATATATATATATATATATATATATATATATATATATATAAACCATTATACAATTACAAATATCCAGTAACAGAGGGCATTACTGGATATTTGACTTCATTTAAGAAGAAGCTACAGTACATCACATTATAATGGTTTATATATTTGTGTAATTATTTCAGTTAGTGTTAACAGTATCTTTATATATATATATATATAGAAGGATTAATATCAAAAATGTCATATATGTATAAAAAATATGATGATATCACTGAAAGAATTAAGAAACTAAGATGCACCATTAAAGTTTTGAACTAATTCTCAAAATATTATATAATATATTAGAAGATAGAGCATGTGAAATGATGTTAAAAAAAGAGAAATTACAAGTTCAAAAAACTAAATTAAGTTTGAAGAGATTATCATCCAGTAAAATAATGATAATATTCAAATGATACTTCTTTTCATTGCATCTAATTATTCAATATGCATTATAAAATATTCATTGATAAATTTTATATGTTACCAAAACTAAGTGTGGATAGATATTTTGCAATCTATAATAAATTGATAATAACAAAAATTATATATATTTTTTATTTTATTTTTAGCAGCGCTTCTTATTTTAATTCCATCTCATTACAACCATCCACCAATGCAGAAACTTAGATCACATTCTTTTATTATGCAAGCATTTTATAAACAATCCTTGTTCTTTAGGTGATCTAGAGATATCAGCCACATGAATCCTCATTTTCATTATATTTTATTTTTATTTGCAATGAGAACATGGTATTATTTTATAGAGGATTGTCTTAAAATGGAAACTTCCCAGATTTGTTAATTTCATGATGTTTAATTGACATGGATCTGTCATTGTAATGCTAAAATTTTCACAGTATTGGTTTTTATATAACAGTATACCTGTATCCCAACTATATATATATATATATATATATATGAAGTAGTCAGACCTAAGTTCGATCCTAGTTTCATGACATCTCACCAGAAGCCCACTTCAAACCCTAGTACTAACCTTGAATTTCTGATGCAATGGGGCTTTATACATTCAATCCATGCTAATTTCCTTAAAGAAAAACTATTATATAAATGTGTGTTAAAATTAACTCGTTTGAGATTTAAATTAATCAATGCTATTAATAAATTCATGATACAATTATTCATGAATTTATATATATTATAACTGCGTGGATTGTGCGTATATATTTATAAATATTTAAATATATATATTCGTTATGGGGTTTCATTGCATCAGGAATGTTTTATTTTACTTTAAATAGTTTGTTCAAATTTTAGTGATTAAAAGCTACATTCTTTCAATAAGCTTTCAGATTGTCCCTTTCCAAAAACAATGGGTAAAGTTTTATTAATTAGAAAAAAGATAATTATTTAAAATGTAAGGATGGTTCCTAATTAAAATCATTTTTCTGATTTTAAAAATTCATTTTCTAATTAGAAAATGAATTCAAGTTAATGAGTTTGAAAGCCTTATCGAAGGAATGCATCTAAAATCAATTAGTAAAATTTTGTAACATTGATAATGAAAAAAGCTCTAGCCTGAAGGAATCAGAAGACAGTATAAATAGCCCGAAAAAGTTTGGAGAAGGAGAAGCCATCTTTGTTTTAGAGAAGTACCATTAAACTCTGTGCATTTTTAAATTATGAATTTAAATAGTGTTTCTATCATGGTGAGGGGCTAAACTTCAGGAATCTGACTACTGTTCCTGAAATCCCCTGAAAATATTCAATGAAGCTGCTAAATCCTTTCTGGACCAATCATGCTGCTCAAAAATCATGAAAAAATCAATCAAAATGCTGTTAAGTAATTTACCAAATGCACACCTATGTTTCCACCAACTCAGATGTATAAGCTAAGGAACCAGCCCTGGAAGAAATGGTAATATAATTCCATAATGAACTGTAACTTTCTGGCCAGTTTCCGAACTTTACATTCCCTTTAAAAGCTCTTCCCATTCAAATTTTCTTTTTTATTTATGCTATTTTAAATTATGTAGTAATTTTCTCAATCTCTAGTCCTTAGATTTAACTTTCCTTTCTTACAATGGTGGTTCATTTATTGTATTATATATATTTATGAGTAATTTATTAATGTCATTTATTTTTAATTATATGCCAATAATCCTTCAACTCGATGATCTCCTTTGCTCCATTTGCCTTATACAAGTAATAAAATATTAAGTCTGATAGTAATTTTTCACCCATTAGAACTAAATTTATACTGTTCTATTAATCATCGAGTCAAAAGTATTTATTAAATGTTTGCTATTTTTATAATTGGCTAATAATAAATTCTTAGCTCTGTTTCTAACCTATGACCCTGGCTCTTTTATCTAGTTACAAATGTTTATCTATTTATATTTATAATCTTAAAATATTTTTGCAAAGGGATTGATAAAGGAATCAAATAAATACATTCTAATCCAAATTGTTTTTACTATCTATTAATATTACGGAAGGGCATGATGTTTGGGGCATAATTAATGTAATTTTATAACTGCTTTAAATAATTTTAGTTAAAAGCTCATTTGACTTTAATTAATTTGATCAAGTCATCATGTAGAGCATTCTATAATAAATAGGGTTTTATTATTCGAATGGTGACTATCAAGTCATCATCTTCGAATGTTGCTGATGCAGGGCAGTCTTCCACTCCATAGGCTTGTCATTGGTGATATTACTGTTATTTTAATTATAGAGGAAGAAAGCACTTCCTCCCCTGCTTATATTGTATTTGGAACACCAAAGGTTCATAGCTATGACTCGGCCTGGCTTTCCCCATGTTCCATGTCTCCTTAAAGAGCAGTAAGACTTGTAAAATACAAGCCACCATACTACCTAAATTACCAACAAGCTATTATCTTTCCTGTTCATTTTATAGCTCATAATTTGTCAGCACCGTTACCTCTCTGTTACAGTAAAGCCCACTTTTATGCTCGTAATTCATGATGAAGTGATTTCATTAAAGTCAAACAAATTCTTAGTCATCTCTACTTAAATAAGTTTTCTAGTAAAGGTTAAAGTTGTGCCTTAAATACGTATCTTGCTCTTCATGAATTGATTTGCGAATGTGAAAATAAATCTTACATTCTTTCATATAAAATTAGAATAATAATTTCCATCACCACTAAATACCTTTATCTGCCTTTATTTTTTTCTTGGGGGCATAGACATATAGACTTCCATAATATTGTGTAATCATTATTGGCATATAATAGGGACTGCCATTCTTATTGTAATTATAAACTCTGTTTAAGGACTAGAGGTAATCAATATTGTCATCATTTAAAAGTTGAACAACTATTACTATTATTATTAAACATTTTATTAACACACTTGGTTTCTTAACTCTTTTATTCAATCATTATTTTAATGTTAATGCTCATTGTCTGTGTTGGCAACCTGAACATATACATATGATTCGACTTAAAATTATCTTTAGTTAGTTTATTATCCATTATTAGTGGCAGTTCAGGGGTCTCAAATCATCATCATCCATTGAACTAGTTTCCTGGCGCATAGTCATGTACCATCGACCTATGTCATCCATTGATTTGATCTGAGCTCGTGAGTTGGGTTTGAATTCAGTTCGGTTCAACTGAGTTTGAATCTGACTTTCAGTTGAGGTTGTTGGTGGGTGGTTTTTTGTCTGGTACAATATATATATATTCAAAATGTGTACTGTAAACTTTGTTTCAAATAAATAATAAATTGTATGGTTAATAAAATTTAAATAAAAAATTTAATTCAAATATATAATAATATTAACCAATGTGATGATGATGATTTATAATTTAAAAGTACACATACTCCCAAAAGTATTTTATTTGTTTTCAGTTTCAATAAAAATAGAACTCAAAGGTGCCAAACCTCCTAAAAAGAAAGTTTATTTTTAGAAAAGTTTTTTATAAGAACGATTATTATCAATTATTACTGCCATTCCAACATGTCCTCCAATGGATTGCATGATTTCTCAGGGCTGTGGATATTAACTAGAATATGTATGTAAAAAGCATATATTTGGATTGAGTTATAAACACAAACTAAATGGATTAATAATATATACATATATTGTAACCAAGGGAAGGTGAGGTACAGCAGCAGATAATTTTATTTAATACAAATTGTAACCAAATAAAAAGAGAGATGATGAAAGAGAACTTAGGTGGATGATGTGATGCTGTAGGCATCCAAATTCTAACTAAATAAAGAGAGAGATGAGATATGATGAGACTAATGGCTAAACTCACTGGGGTTACTGGTTATAATCACTATACCACAGAGACATGCATTAAACTATAAAAAAAATTTAAAACAATAGCAAAATTCATCTCACTACAAAGTAAATGAATAAATTAGAAAGAAAAAAAGCTTCACTCATTCCTATACAACACTTCTAGAACATATATTTCCCTATTAAAACAGGCAAAACTCTCTATACATGTTACCATCTAATGCAAGGCTTGTGTATAAAATCCCCATCTAGCGTCTACTCATCCAATATCTTCAGACTAGTTTCTGGTTTCATCAGAATCTAGTCTGAGGATATTGGATGAGTAGGCACTAGATGGGGATTTCTGGCTTGCATTGAGTGGCAATACATATAGAGAGTTTTGCCTGTTTTAATAATAGTTATAAGCAAGCATAAGAAATGGTGACCATGTGATATATTTCCCTCTGTCAAAATACATTCTCTGAGCAACATAAATATTTTTATTTAATACAAAATCTTCTAATGAATAATTTTTCACATTGCCATGATCTGATCAAATATACTGGTATGGAGTAAAATGTAATGTACTTTTTGTATAATACTATGAATAATACAAAGTTTCTTATGCCACATCATTAACTTTTGGACTAATAAAATTAATTAAAATAACTAATAAAATAATAATAATGAATAATCTCAGAGTTATTTTTAATAATCAGAATGCTAATCAACATATTAGGTTGTTGAATAAATGAATGGCATCTTAGTAAACTAAAAGAGACATACACTTTTTTATAAGCTAATGTATCCTAATATAATAATAATAATAATAATAATAATAATAATAATAATAATAATAATAATAATAATAATAATAATAATAATAATAATAATAATAATAATAATAATAATAATAATAATAATAATAATAATAATAATAATAATAATAATAATAATAATAATAATAATAATAATAATAATTAATTAAAGAAGTGTTTAATATACTCAATAAATTGTATAAAAGAAATATAAATTTTAAAAAATAAAGTTTTTTACCCAGAGTAACTTTTACATCTTTCAACTATTCATCAACAAGACAATCAATAAAAAAAAATAATCAAGTTCTAAAATAATGTATTCTTTGTTTGTGAAATAAATAAATAATATGTAGTCTGAAATGAATAATGAGTTCAAAGTTAAATTAAACAACATTTAATTCTTTCAAATAAATATATCACTTATATAATCTTTGCATAATTAAGTTTAGATTTTGGATCTGTATAAGAATTGATTATCGGATTTACCAAGATTTCTGTCATATAATTAAGAATTCAGGACACAAGAAATCATATATAGAAAAACAAAGACTAAATTCTAATAACAATAAATACATTTATTCACAGTAAATTTTTAAAAGATTACAAAAATTATTTACAGGTTGTCATTCCAAAAAAATAATAATTATAAGCTAAACACAAGCAGTTTCTTTATGACAGGATTCAGCAAAATAAAATGAAAAAATAATTACCTGTACACTAACCAACTATTTATTTCTGATATAAACATATGGGTGACTTAACACCCATTTTAAAAAAATACAGCTATTACACTATTTAAATAATTTCCTTTTAGCATATTTAAGCTAATTTATTTTATTAAATAATTCTTTGACAAAACTTTTAAACTATAATAAAGCAAAAACTGCATTTAAATATACTGTTATATCCAGCAAGAAATTATTATTGATAAAATTAACATCTATGATGCTATTGACAGTATTTAAGATACATTACAGATTAAAATCTTTAATATAAACTGAAAAATGGTTAAATTTTACCAATAGACTGATATTATAATGATAATTATCATAGAAACACAAACAACACAATTGTTGTCTAGCATTAGGTACTTAATCATAGAAATATGGGGAAAACACATCAGAAGCCATGCACTCAACCTACCATATTTTTTCTCATATCCACATAAAAAATTATTTAACTTTTACAATGTCTTACTAATCCATTGGCATATTACTTCTGGATGGTGATAATGATGATATTATATATATATATATATATATATATATATATATATATATATATATATATATATATATATATATATATATCATTATGCTATGCACAAATTAAAATTACTGAGATTTTTTGGTTTTACTTGTAAACTGCAGCAAGGCACAACAGCAAAAAACCTACATTATTTTTATTTAGCTAAACACTACAGATAGTTGGTATCCTTGAAGCAACTAAGTATTCCAAAATCTACCTTATCCTTGCCATACAATTTTAAAGCACTAATACATTACCTTATATGGTGGAAAATAACTGCACATCATCATGAGGGATAAGACAATAAATAAAGGCTCCTCAGAGCAACACTATATAACTGAAAAATACCATGGCAGATTCCTATACCTTTTGCTTTGGTACAAAAAGGTGTGGAAAAAGTCTCAACACAGGGTAATAGAATGCATACCATGAAAACAATCCTGTCTAGGGATTAAAACTATACTAGCTAAGCATAAATAATTACAAGTATTAAAAATATACTCCTCTCATAAAATAAGCAGTGGGAAAAGTACTCTACATCCTCCAAAGCATAATATCAATAAGACAATATTTACTACAACTATATGCTTCCCACACTGATTAAATGTGAGCAAGCACAAATTCTCAACAACAATGGCAAGATAAATAATTCTCACATTGAAAGTTAATCTTTAAAAAATGCATACATTAAATATTGTATGAAACCAACAAAAATATTATTAATCAAATGACTATAACATATTTTAAATAGCATAATAAAATTTGCAATAATAAGAAATACATTCAATGGAAAAGCATAAATTCTATATAAACTAAAATGGACATACTCATATTGAAAATATAAATTAATAGATATGTAAAGCTCCATAATGAAATAATCATATTATAATAAGTAAAATACTATTATGAGATTCTGATAAATTACAATGGCTATTTACCCATAGGCCAAATATTAATAAAAACTTTTCATAAATGTAAAAAATGTGTCCCTCTATTTGGACAAGCATAATTCAACATTGACTAAATAAAGTATAAAATTGTACCTTTCTCTGCCATCAGAGTAATTACACATTTATAGCATAGATTGTATATAAGAAACAAAAAAGCTTGATTACTATAGCTTGCATTAGGTTGAATTATTCTGTAGAAAAAGTTGCTACTGTTTTATGCTTATATTAATGCTAGTAAATTGAGTCACATAACATCATAGTATGAATGTGTAATACAACAGTTACTTTTCTATGTACCATTCTATTTCAACACAGTTACATACTAATCAAGGTGGACTCAAACAATTTCACAATATTTGTATAAAAACAAATGATAACTCTAAGATAGCTGACAATGAATATTATCTAAAATATATACAAATGTTAAAATTATTTGTCAATTATTTTTCTCATGACTTTTTGCATGATAATTGGTGATTTAAAGTTGTCATTTCCCCTGTTTTTATTTTTGTATATTTCAAGATATGTCAATCTATAGCTTAAATCTATGTAACAAAATTTATTAGTCCAAGTAATACACAATTATATAAATGAATTAGTAGCTAATCCATATCAATGCATAGAGCAAAATCAGAATATATATTATCATATACAATATTTTATTCCGTAAGATCAAACCCATTTCATATAACAACATAGTTGTATATAATATTTAAATTAAACACACATATTTCTATTAAAGAGTGAATAAAAATCAATACTTGTAAGATGCACATTTATATTTATTTTGTATAAGTATTTAATTTATAAACAGTGTACCAAAAACTAAATTCCATGAAACTAAACATTCTATCTATAATTTTTATATATAATTAAATTATCCCTATATGAATATTGTACTTAATTATCAAATATCCTTTTATATACATATAATTTGGTATATGCAAATATATGTTTAAATACATAGTATACATAACAAGTTTGATTAATCAAAGGCACGACTGCATGTCAATGCAGAGAAAGAAACCAATAACCACCTTATTGTACAGTATTTTGTCATGTAACTAAAAACTCTTCAGTATATGTTTCTGTTTAAGTGTGAAAAATAAATGTTATTATCAATCATATACAAATATATATTTAAGATATGCATAAGTATAGATTTGAATATATGTAACAGAAATAGTTAAATCACAATAAATGAATTAGTAGCTAGTCACTCATATCAATAAACAGAGACAAATGAATGACTATTTTATTACTATACATAATTTTGCCCTATAACTGGAAACTCTTGAGATGATCTAAGAGATTTAATATTGGTCCTATTCCACGTATCAACATGGTAACAGAGAATATTCAAATTATAAAGATGCAATTTTATTCAAAAGTGAACAAAAAATCAAAACTTTTGAAAAACACCCACTCATATATAGTTTTTAAAATATCAAAGAATATTTTAAAAAATCAAATGGTTTGATGCTTGGGAGGTCATAAGCTTGAGCACTAAAAGTGTCAGAGATCCATAAATCTTCAGCTACAAAATCAACTTATTCTACCATTGCATTAACAGTATAAGACTATATACATATATAGCCCATATATGCATATTATATATAATTGTTGTATCTACATTCAAATACGTAAAATATAACCAAAATGTGGTCTTCAGTGTGTGAATATTTATTGATATAAATAGATTTTTCAAGAGTTTTGATTTTTGTTTCACTCTTAAGTGAGATTGATGTTATATCTTATGACTCATTCATAAATTCTCATTTATGATATAAAATATTGTAGAGTAAAAAAAATGCTGTTAATTTCTTTCTGTACATTAATATAAGGGACTAGCTATTTATTCATTTATAAATTTGTATAGGGTTTGATTAATAAATTTTGTTCCATGTAATTTTTAAGTATATATTTCAACATATCTTGAATATATTTTATATATTTGAGTAGTTATTTTATAATTTCATTAATCGTATATATATTATTTATTATCATAGAATTCAGTTCTTGATATACTATTTATAAATCTAAATATGTATGATATAAATGTCATTTTCTAAGAGTTGATTGTTTTAATTCTTGAATAGGATCACCTATTCCTTCCTATATTAATTTCGTCCCCATGTTGATATATAAAGTAGTACTGATGTTAAGATCTCTAGTCATTTGAAAATTTCTTAATTATAGGATGAAGCACTACATGCCTAAATCCATACACTTACTCTGTGTTGTTTATTTTAATAATTAAAATGATGGATTTAAAAGTGAAAGAATCTATAATAAATTTAAAGATAAGGAAAGTATTAAAAAAAACAATCTCACTTTGCCTCATGGAATAAAACTGTGGGTGCTGTCTAGTGTTTTAGTATTCAAATTATGTTTGTCTTCCCAAACAATTGATTGTACACATACTATCATATATATATATATATATATTGAAGTGGTAAATCTGTGATACATACTTTTGCTTCACTGATTTTTTGACACACTTGGGTTATCAGGTGTAAGCATGCATATACACGTAACTATTTCCATCCTCCCATAATAATTTCAAATATTTATCTATAAGTGTTTGATTTATAAAGTTGATTATAGTTTATATATTGACAATATTTAATTCCATAACCATAAGTAGTCATGTATGTGTGTGTATGTATGACAGATACCTATAATATTATATAAAATATTATTATTACATTTGTTTTATTATTGTTTTTTTTAAGCATTAGCTCATATGAAATAGTTATAGAAACTGATGCAATACATGAGAAAGTTCTGGAAGGTGATTAGCATAACTTAAATTTAGTAAACAAAAGAGCTACACAGTAGTTTAATAAAAAAGTCACTGATTTAATTAATTTTGACCAGTCTAATAATTTAATTAGAATTATATCTATTCGGGTCTGTTTCCAAATTGGAAATAAATTTGAACAATACTTTCAGGAACTTATTATTCAGTTACATTTTTTACTGTGATTAAAGACAAAAGCATACTTCCTGCTGATTGAGATCACATGAGATAACTTGGTATATGTATTGACTTGGATGATTCTTTTAAAGCATTCCTGATATAATAGAACTGGATAAATAGTACTGAATTGGACAAGAAAAAGGGAGAAGATATATTTTATGTTTGTGGGCTAACAGAGTCCACATCACTCAAAACTTCAATAATATAGATGAGATAAAATTTACCTTTTCCCTGATCTTCCAAAGATTGTCTCCAAGCAATAATGTTATTCCTGTTATATAAAACCAATGGACTGCCTAATTAAATGTATAATGTAATTTTATGGAGATGTTACCTGCCACCCAATGAACTAAGTATTGCTACCCATGCTTTAATATAAACTGTTTCATGAGAATGATAATCTTTCTGGTTGGCAAGACTACACATCATCAGAAGGTAACCACTTCAATGCTGCTTTAAAACTCTCGTACTCCAATTAAAAAACAAGGATTTTATTTTATTAATCTTTGTAAATGTAATTCCTTGTTAAACAATACACTGGCAGTATAGTGCCAGTTTTATTTATTGTATTTTAATTTCTTATGTAATGACTCTCTATAACTCTATAAATATATAATTTATTTTCATCTGTTTCACGATCTTTATATATTTCTTTATTTTATTTTATATATTTTGATTTGGATTTGAGTTAATATCGCGAGCCTAATTTATTATTATATTCAATCCCACTATTAATAGAAGGTTTAATTAATATTCATAAGTTTTCTTACAAAACATATGCTTGCTTGGTTGAGTAGTGATTGACTATAACTTTACATATATTTTAATGGCAGATTGTTATTAATACTGTCCTCCTTCTATTAGTAATATCAGTTTCTTGTTAGTTGCCTAACACTATTGATTAAATCACATTTTGCAATATTTTGAAAAGTAATCTCAATAACCTTCACTTCTTTGAGTGTAATAAGTTAACCATTTACTCATAATGCCTGTCGAGCATTACATTTCATGTTATAGGTATATTGCCTATTTAAAACATATGTGGGATTCATCTAAATGAAGGAATAATACACTCCTTCCTTATGTATTTCATTGTAGTTGTTATTTAAGATCATATTCATATATATATATAATATGGTTTAATATTTAATCATGCCATTATGCTTGATGTTAGATTTATTTAGGGCTCTAATTAATATATCAATGTTATTAGGGACTTGATTAACTTTATTTAGCATATGTCAGCAGTATTAATTATCATATTTTGCTCTGTTCTTTTGGGATCATTGGGAACTCTGGACCCATCTCATCTTACTTGTTCCAACAATGGGGTATGTGCTTTCCTGCACTGGAACACTTTTAGGTTAACATAGTGAATTTTCTGCATGGGATGACTCCCGAAAGCTGGCCCATCACACTTTCTACATACCACATCCTGAGGTCCTATTCTGCCAAAAGCACAGATGTACTCTTCTATTTCTCTAGTATGTGATGAAGCATCTTCTCGGTTCCAAATGGACCAAACCTTTCTTCTGCTGCCATTTATGTTAACACTGTATCATATTACTATTTTATATTTATGCCCATTCAATATCTATATGTCATAATGCTATGATGATAGTAACCTATTCTTTCTTTATTAATGTTAAATTTTATTGAAATGCTGCAAGTAGAGCTTGTATTAAGCTGCCCACCTTTTCAGGCAAATGATCTTTGGATGTGTTAGTAATTCTCTCTATATATTAGATCATTAAACTCAATTAATTTTATAGATAAATAAAAACTTATTAAGTTAAATATGCAAATAATTGTGTATTCATGTCCCATAATCATTGTAGCCTATATTATTACCTTTCATCAATAATATTTACTTAACATTAAAAATTACACACCAACTGTAGTCATGAAGATAAATAATATAAGGTTCTCATTCATTATATATATTTCATGATGATCATTAGTTATATATTCTTTTAAATCTAAAGTGGTTTTAATATTATTAAATTATTTATGAGAAAGTGATATCTAATTATTATTGGCATATTAAACCACACTGTATTGATTATATATTATATATGTATCATTTATCCTAAGTTTAGTTCTCTGTTCACATTTTCCTTAAATGACACATTAATGTCAACATCATGTATTGTACAAATATTAAATTATGTAACCCTATGAATATGCAAACCTAAGATTACTTGTGTGAAACCTGTGATTATAATATACCAATGACTATGTCAAAGTGCATTTATTAAAGCTTACATCTCAATTTATTCAAGTATTCGAATTCATTTAGTCTTAATATTTTTTTATGATAATTTATTGTTCTAAAGAATTCAGTATATTTGGGTTATCTGATATCCTGTTTATTATAGATAGATACCCCTTTTATAATTTATTCGCTCCTTCATTACACTGTTAGCCATTCACCAATCAATTTAATCTCATAATTCCTTAATCTATCCATCTATAAATATTATATTATCTATATTCAGCTGTTCATTTATAATTTTGTTAGTTAGTCACATTTAGCTGTAAGATATCATGTCTCATCTCTGTGTTTCTAAGTCTAGAATGAATTAAATTCATCTATATCACCAGAGATGTTATTCACATTGTTATAAATTTCGGGAATGGGCAAATAGGTTAGAATTCATGATTGCCTCTGACCTGTGTATCTCAGGCATAATAGGATTTGTGATACTTTTGCTCAGATTCTAAGTCTTGTTGAATGAACATACAAATTGGACTGGTACAATATATATATGTGTGTGTGTGTGTGTGTTTAAAAAAGAAAAACTCTTAATAACTTTTTAGCTTTCTTCTACAAAAAACTTGTCGAAGGGTACTATTTTTTTTATGTTTTAATAGATGACTATCTGAGTTAATTATAAGCCAGCTATCTGAAAGAGAAATTCAAGTCTTTCTTTGAACCTAGAAAATATTAAAGTTTTATATTTATTTGAATCTCAAATCATAAGTTTAATAAGTATATGCACTTGCCATTATGTTATAAGGTTCTTTATGCATTAGTGGATATTTTCAGTAAAATGGAATTGAAGTGGGAAAGGTATTGAAACCAAAAAATGTAAAAATATATATCAATGTAAATTATAAACATCACTTTAATAGCATGCATAAATTCAGATAATATCATTGATGAGATACTTCATAATTATAACTATTTTAAAAAATCTGGAAATTATTAATCCAAATATATATTTAAATGTTATGTCCAAAATTAATTATATCTAAATAATAAAAACAAATCTATGAGTCATGACTTTTTAAAATTAGATATGAAGACATTTTTCAAATACCAGGATATTTATAAAAATCTCTACTTAAGTATTTAAATTTATATTCTCAGACCAACTTCTAGATTTTCTAACTTTAAATTCCAGGCTCCATTGATAAAGGCAACAGTCAGAAACTGATTTGAAAATGAGAATTCAAATCCTAAGGATAGAAAATTTATATGCATCTTGTAATAACTAATTATTCAAGTTTATGCTAAATTATATTAGAGAGATATTCTTGTATTATTGTATTGTTTTAAAATGATAGTTTGTTGATTTGCTGTTATTATTTTATTGTATGTTCTAGATCTAATATAACTCTAAAATTGAAATGACCTAACATTATTTAGTTAAACACATATCTTGGGACACTGAAATATATAAATAACTTCCACTATGCATTTTTCTTGAACCAAATTCATCAATTGGCCAAAATTATTTACTTATTTTAATGTCACTCACTATTATTTGTTATTTATTCAAAAATTATAAGCATCTCTTTAATATATATATATATATATATATATATATATATATATATAAGCATCACTTTAATATATATATAAAATACCCCACCCGGTCAACCCACTAACTAATAATAATAATAATAGCTCAGTTGTCTTACTACCTATCTAATATAAATTGTTTAATAACTTATTACAAATCATAAGACATATTATTTAAATCGTTCAGTATGGTATCCTCCTTTTTTTAATTTTAAGAAGATACCAAATAGTATATCCCCAATGGCATAGAAATATCAATACACACTACTTTCTCAAATATTAATGATACTCCCATGACTCACACTTAAAAAAATAAATTATATCTAATATTAACATTTTTTTAAATTAAATTTAACTATCACACTATTTTATATTCATTTATTTAATAAAATAATTTTATCTCTCCTTGAATAATATTTTATAACACAACTAAAATCTCATGTTTTTATTATTACTTTTTGAAATAAATAAATTGATATAATTACATGCTATGAAGAATCAAGAAAACTAATATACTCACTAATTCTTTCATTTTAAAATCATTAAATTAATTTATTTGTAAACTAAATTAAAACTAGGTTCAAAATTATGAATTAATAATAATTACTATTTATTATCATAAATAAATTTTAAAATCATATCTCATTATTATAAATATAGGGGATTTGAATACAGACTTTCAAGCACCCTTCAACTATCCACGCTATCTTATATCACTGATACACATGACCACACACATGTAAAAAAAAAAAATAATCACCAATATATGTATTTCGTGCTGAACTAGCACTTTTCAGTGGATCCAGATTATCATCTCCCACACATACATACAATCAGTGCTCAGTTTATATTAAAATAGAAAATCGTCATATTTTAATGGACATGTTTCAATCTATTCCAATCTTCAACTCTTCAGCCATCCATACCATTGAAAATCTGATAATGGAATGCCCAATATTTAATCATTTTATTTCTTCATTTAGTATACTAAATATTAATCGTTACTATAACTATTGCAACAGATAAATAAAATATTACATTGCTTAGTTTTTAAGATTCAATATAAACTATCCTTAACAAACATAATATGTTTATTGTTCATTATTTCATTTAGATTATGAGTAATAATACCCAAATATATTTAATTCTTATAATGCGTGTGTGGTTAGGATGACAAAAAAAAAACTATAGACACTTGGTTACTTACAAAACAACATTAACAATTTTTTATAACAATATATATATATATATATATATATATATATATATATATATATAAATATATATATTTGTCGTGTTTGCTTGGTTTTTTGGTTTTTGAAAAACACTTTGAAAAAAAAAAAATAGGTAAGGTTCGGGTTTTAAAACAAAAATTGTATTTGTGTTTGAAGAAGAGTGAATATTTAAGGAAAAGTATCATAAAGTATGTTTTGGTGGGTAGGGGGGGTGTGGTTCTTCTCCTACTGTTTTTGAGAAAATATTTAAAGAATATCTCTTTTATTAGTTTTTTATTTTCATTATTGTCAAATTTTTGTATTCTTTAATAAAAAATATATGTGATAGTTTTTTTTCCTTTTCTTTTGTTTATGTATAATTAAATGATTTTTTCTGTAAGAGGTCAAAACAAGAAATTTTGAGAAAGTTTATCTGCTTTAGTTTTAAAGGAGGAAGGTGAATTCGGAACAATTTTTTTTATTTTTTATTGAGAAATAATATAAGCAGAATTTATATTCTGTACTATTTGATAGTTTCTGTTTCTGTGCCTCTCCTTTTAGCTTTTCAAAATTTCGTTGAAAGTTCAAATCCTTTACACATAATCAGGAAAGCATTATATTTAAATTACATAAGTATTTCAGGAAATAAACATTTTTGTTACTTTCCTTTTTAATAATCTTTTCTGGATAAAAGAAAAATTATAATTAAAAGAAATATTATAAAAGAAAGGAAGTTACAGAAATTTCGCTCTTTTAAAAGAAATTGTCTGTTTGAAATATGTCCAAAATATGTTTTTTCACTGAAAATTATCTAAAAATAATATTAATGATCAAGGATATTTACTTTTGAATTTTTAAAAAGAAAATATAATTTTCTCAGGAAATTCAAATTTGAGGGTTTTACGGAGAATTCTTATTAAAGACAAATTAATTAGAGAGAATAAAAACAAAACATTAGGCTTAATTATAACTATAAAATAATATGTTATATTATACATCAATTGGAGCAAACTTTCCCAGTGTCAATATATATTTTGGAAATTTTTTTTTCCTAGGCTAAAAATGATAAATAGTAAAGAGAAAAGAATTGTATATGGTCTCTAATTTCTCTGTTAAATTGTTGTTTTTTGGTCCCAAAATTATCGTATTAGGAGTTACTACGTTTCTTTATTTTATTGAGATGGAGGAACTTTTTATAAATGAAATATAAATGTGTTTCTTGTTTTAAATTTTGTGAATCAGTTCTTCTCTAGATAATTAGAAAAAATTTTTAGGAGATAAATCCTTGTAAGTAATGATTTTTTTACTAATTGTAAAATTAGGTTTTTTTATATCAGGGGAATAAGTAATATTTAATGGATAAGGTTTTCTTACTTTTCTAGGTTAAATTTATATTGACATGAAAAAATTTTTTTTAAAATGTGTTTCTTTGGTATGGTATAAATTTATATGTTAGATGATAAAGAAGAAAAATTCAGATACTTAATAGGAAAATATCTAGTTAAATTTATCAGAAGTAATTAAGAAAGGCTAAGGATATTCTTTTTAAAGTTTGAAATTTATCTTGTTTTGGAACTTTCCCAATTATTCTTTATTATTCTATTTAGTTCAAGATATATTCAATTACTTGTTGAATGTTTCTTTGGAAAGGTGAAAATTATTATGGTTTATTCTGTGTATCCATTGATTTCAGACATTGATCTAAGTATACCCCGGAACATAAATTTAGTGTAATTAGTGTTTTGTTGTCTTGCCGATATAGCATCAGTATATGATTAATATTCGATTAGTAATAATTGTAATGTATCTATTTTGTGGGATGGAAAATGTCTCCCAAAAGCTTTATTTTCCCTGAGGGGAATAGATAAATCTAGAATTCGGGGATGTTTATAACCCAATGTGTTCTCAGAGTTGGGGATCAGTATTTAATATTTAGTGTTTTCATTCTTAAAATCCCAGGAGAGGATTATATTGGTGTGTGTCCTATTTGCCCAAGTGAGGCCCCAAAACTATTTTATGTAGGTTACTCTACAGCTTCGTTTTCATATTTCATGAGAAAATAGAGATATTCCACCACGGAAGGTGTTGAATATTGTGTTTTGTTTAGAAAGTTTGGCAAGATAACGGGTTAGGTATATTGGAGGTTAATTCCTCAAGATCTATTTAGTAAAAATAGGTGTAGTATATATGATCATGTCTGGTTGTGGGGGAATAGTGTGGATCAAGTAAGTCATGGAGAGAGTAGTTTAAAATTGGTGATTTAAAAAATTTTATTTGCATGGAGGGTTCAAATATAGGTTTATTCGGGTTATGATTAAGTAGCACTCACATATAACTTATACTGAGGAGACATGTGATAACAATTAGTTGTTTTAAGGTAAATATTAAAATAATAAGTGTACTTCTGATAAATAACATAAATTATAATAAGTTTCTAAATTTAGTTAAAGATATGATAATAAAATCTTTGTAGTTGCTAGATCAGATTATTTGTATTTTAAAACAAATAGTTAGTTAATAAAGTTAAGTAGTTATATAGATAATAAATGGATGAGTTATGTTCGATAATAATATTTATTTTGTTATATTCAATTTGATAAATGTAAAAGAAGATGAAGAAGTAGTTCGATAGGTCTAAAAGTATAGGAATTACTGTTAGTTATATTTTGTTTTTCATATGGGATAAATAAATTGTATATGTTTGTTTATTATGTTAATCATAAAGGATAGTTTTGTTAAACTTAATAATAAATTATAATCTTGTTAAAATTTAATAATAAATTATAGTCTTGTTACAAGTTGTTTTGAGTCATTTTTCTTGTGTGCTAAATAAAAGTGTATTGGATATACTTGAATACTTTCTTGGTCAAAATATTTATGAAATCTAAATTCAATAAAGATAGACAATTGTAGCAGATCAGAATATTTCATTATAGTTTACTTTAATAAGAATTATTTATGGAATTGAAAACTTCAGACCAAGACATTTTATTTTATATGTGTGTAAAATCACTTTATTCCCAAACTAGTAGGTTTTGGTTGCACATTGTTAAGTACACTTTTAAGTGAAGTGTCTGAGTAATAAATCATAGTCAAATTATTGTGTTGTCATGGATAATGGAAGGACACAAAAGCACCCTTGTCTTTTCATCATTCCGACTGAGATTCTGGATAAAATGGATGTATTATTCAAAATTATGCGTTGTTATTAAATATAGTTATCATCTCGTTAAATATTATAATAGTTGATATGTGGATGAAGACACATGGAATTTGAATAAGATAAATGTTTCCTATAGCCGACCAGAATGTCAGTCATATGTGACAACACAATACTGCCGAGCATTTTAGTAAATATAACAGAGAACCCTGAGATTAGTGTCATTATTATAAGTACTCTTAAATTAAGAATTGATTCATTATGATCAATATTACAAGCGTGGCATGGCTAAAGAGATTGAAACTTCTGATTGTTATAATAATAAAATATTGAGATCATATTGGCAAATTAATGAATGTTTTGTTTTAGTCAGTAATATTAACAATGACATGAAATCATCATCACCATTGTCGAACAGTGCAAGTACTTACAGCTCAGAGAATGTGTTTTGGATAGAGAAAGAATGTTAGTTATTCTAATTTTCTTTTTAAAGTTATTTTATTAATGATAATTTTTTTTAATTCTATCTCTGTCTGAACTGCATATCGCTGTAGCTGATTATTATAACTACCTAACGGCTATATTAGATAAAAATATAGGGTTTGTACAATCATAGGCTTTAGCTTCCGAATCATTCTCTTTAATAGATTAGGATTTCCGAATTCTCTTTATTGAATTCGCTCATTTATTTTAATAAAAGTCGAATCTCTTTAATAGAATTAGGCTTCCGAAGTGATTTCATAGAATTGAGCCAATTTATTAGGTTAGAATATATATATATATATATATTGCAGAGGCTTTGACTATGTGGTGAAACTGAACTGATATCAGATCCATGTAGCTATCTGGCTTGTTAGGCTGGGTTTGAAGACATTACATGTCTGAAAAATTCATGCTTGCAAACTGATAGGAACTTGTTGCATAAACGCTTGGAGTCAGTGTTTAGATCTAGTTTCTAGCCCTATCCTTCACTGATGATAGTAAATTAGCTTGAAATCAGCTGATCTGAAGGTGGAGCAAACAAAAGAGATAGTGAATTCTGACTCTTTTGATGTTTGTGTAAACAAATATACACTTGTTCGGTGGTTTTGGTAAAATGCCATCTATTGATCATATATATATATATATATATATATATATCTATATATATATATATATATATATATATATATTGTGACCTTCTCTTATGATCATCAACTAATCTAGACTCATGTTTGGCGCTATAATCCGCCTTTATGACCTGCCTTTGAATGGTGGAATCATATATACAAATCTGGCTGCACATTTTCATGGCACCAAATCTGCCCTTTATAACCTATCATACTCTCATTCTTAAGACTATAAGAAGCATAAAGAAATAAAAAGGTTAAACTAATGAAATGATTCCTGTATTGAATAAAACTAGCATGAAACTATAGATCTAAAGAAGATCACAAGGTGATTAATAAAGATAATAACTTCTGGTCAAACCAGCTTTAAAATCCACACAAACAAAATGTGATGAGTTAAATTTGATATTCAGCAAACCAATAAATAACTAATAATTATATCTCTGGAATGATTATGAAATTAAACTTATAAATGAAATGATAAGAAAATTATGATGTAGATGACTAAGTGGATGATAAAAAGCAGTGATAATTAAATAGTAGAATGAAATAAGTCTAAAAATGAAGAGAAAAGAATGAAGATGTATGAGAATAATGAATTATTAAGATGATGATAGAATAAGAGTTAATGAATAGTGAAGATGCTAAAAAAATAAAGTTAATGTATGATTAATCAATTATGATAATGAATTAAAGTCAAATGAGAATGAATAAATAAAACAATGATCAAGATAAAATTGAAGAATAATGTTGATGATGGAGACTGAAATCTGAAACTATAAGCTAATATTGTATTAAATGGTAAAAAGATAAGTTAAATAAAAATAGGGATTCCAAGCTTGACACAACCAGAGTATTTATCATAAAGTTAAAACAAGTTATGCATTTTATGACAAAAGAAGTAATTTACATCTTAAAGTTTAGTTGGCTTTCATAAAATAGTGAAAGTAATATACCTTTAAGTCTGACTATAATGAATAACTAGATATAAAATTTATTACAAATTTTAAATTCTACCTTGAAACTTAACAACTAATTCTTCTCAGGGTTCTAGCATTTCAAAATTGTTATACAACATATATTTGGGTCAGTGAGAGGGATTTTGCCACTACCCAAATATAATGCACATGACAGCTCTTAATATAATCTCAAATTAACAACTGTATTTAGCAGTTCTAAAGAAACTTTATAACTAATATAAACTTTAAAATTTAGGAATAGGACTTACCAAATTACTTTTCTCAAATAATTATAAACAATGTGATCAAGATCAGTGGTTGATAGCTCTGTGGATCTAACTAAACCAATTAAATCAATATTATGTTTATCTTTTAATATATTACTTAAAATAATCTATACTATAGGCTACTACCATTTTAATTGTTACGTGATGATGCCATAGCTGTACTCTTAAATTATAAGGCTTAACAAAATTATTATGATATAGCATAATATAGTTAATAGTACTATATTGGTCAATGATGATTTCAATTTATAATCTTCTGATATGTCGATAGCAATAACAATAATAGTGTATATGGTGATTAGCAATAAGATGACAGACAACTAAATAAATTCTTAACACAACAAGATTTATTTACAATCTTTACAAATTTTAATTTAGAGACATTGTATGAAATAAAACCAATACATTAAATTAAACTCAGGGATGTTAAAAATACCTGATATGCCATTGACCATACTCTTAGTCAATACAACTAACTTATACAATGATATTAAGTATCACTTATTGCTATTTAGCCTATCTTAAAGAATGAAACTTATTTAAGCTGAACTAGCACTTAAATTACAAAAACAATAGTATATTTAGGACTTTAGGGTATGCACAAATTTTAAATATAGAATTGAAAAGTTATAAAGTAGTGCATCATACTAAAGCCATTTCTTTGACCAGAATATGATAAGGGCAATTATCATATTCTGCGCAATTAATAATTGATTAAAATTTGAGACGAATAAGTTTAGTGTATTAAAGCAGGAACAGATATCAAAAGTCAAATACACATGTCACTAAAACATTGCTTATGTCCACAATGTTATCATTCTTATAATTAACCTATCTATAGGTGAATCACTGCCTGATAAAACAAATAAATCAATATTTTATATTTAAAGTGGACATGTTCATTTCTATGCAAATTTAAGAAATGAAAAAGAAAAAAAACTTATATTAATTCTTTTATATAAGAAAGCAATTAGGTCTATAGTATATCTTTGACAAAGTTTAAGTCTATTTGTTCATTCTTTAAATAAATATTAACGACTATTTTAAAAGTACGAGAGGGAAATATATCTTCCCATCTCCCCAGGTAAATGACACCTAATAATACGTTTCCCCCAAATTGGGAAAAACAGCAAAAATATATGTAATACTAAATGTATGTATCTTTATACATAAAAAAAAAAAATTATAAATAAAAAATTTTCCAAAGGACACATGACGTAAATATTATAAACTAACATAGCAATAATAAAAAAAAATAATAAACAAACATTTTCTCCCATCAGAGTTTATACTGTTAGTAAAGTTTATTTTATTCTGGTGAGCTAAAATGATACGAACTGATATTATGATGGGTAAACATTCCTAAAATAATGCATATATATATATATTTTGATTCTCCTGTTCAACGTTAATATAATCAGACAATATTCAAATACTTTTCCAAAGGCAAAAAAAAAAAAAAATCATTTATCGGTTCATTTACCGGAGACAATATAGTGAAATTAAAATTCAAATGTTTTCAAGTGTAGCATAATCAAACGGATAGGTTTATCCACTTTTCTAAAGATAATTTTCCTTAATAACTTTATAGGTTATTGTAGTCTTCAAAACAAACTTTTAAATACATTTATTGATTTATTCAATATTAACATAGTGAGACAAGGTTTAAACATATCAAGTGGAGTATAACTAAAATCAGTTTGTTCATGTTTTAATCCAGATAATTTTCCTTGAAAATAACTTTAGAAATTTAACTTTTTAAAATTCTTTATTAATGTTATTCTTTCCTCTGTGGTACAATTTGTACCAATCTTTAAATAATCTAGGCATTTTAAATATTTTGAAACCTTATTATGATGTATATTTCACAATAAAACTTTAAAAGTAAATATTTATTTCATTCCATTTTGATTAGCAAAGTATTATACGATTAGCAATATTAGGAAGAATTTATACAATTATAAATATGATATCCTTAGCATTTTAATTAATCTGTAATGTTCCATTTCTATCATTACACAATTGGTGCTAAGAAAAATTAGCAGATGAGAATAGAGAATAAAATCATGCAATTATTTTTTACTTTATTAAAAATTAGATGATTCAAAAATGACTTTTGAGTTTGTTTATACTATCTTCTGAAACCTTTCTTCAAAATCATTTTGAATTATTTTCTTGAAATTACGATTTTCAAATGAACATTTGTTCTGCTTTATGTTTAATAGTGGTGCAAAATACAAACATTATCAGCTCTTTCTTTTAACTGTAAATAATTTGTGCATCATTTTTAAAGATGAGATTTTAAAAATATGAACAAAATAAAAGCAAAAGCTTACTTTTTTAATTTTTTGGGGTTTGAAGCAATATTTATGGGAATAAGTTATGATCCACAGGGTTTTCATTTCCTTTCCAGTATAACTTTTAAGAACCACCAATTGACGAAAAAGTGGTATTGAAACTATAGCAAGGTTTTTTAGATTTTTATTCAATCATTTTAGATAGCAATATACTATAATCCTTATTCAATTAAATTTCAAATTTTTCTGATTTTTCAGCTTTTTCTTTCTTATTTTATCAGAGTAGAATCGAAGTTTGTTGTTTCTAGTTCTCTGTTTCTTAATTACCCCCCCTACAACTTTGTTTTAACATATATAGTTTTTTATTACAAAGCATTGTGGTGACAAATTGACCAATAATCTTAATATGAATATATTAATATCACCCCCTCTAGCTTCATTTTCAATAACTACCCATAAAATCAAGATTGTTTTCAATACACTACAAAAAAATATGCTTAAAAATTAACTATAATGATTTATTTCACAAGATTTACAAATTTAATTTATTTATTTATTTATTTCAATTACTATTCAACAATAATAAAAATAGCAATATTTATCTCCCAATTAATAATAATACTTATAAAATTATTATTTTATCCCTAGTAAAAGCCTACACTGGGTTTGAAATCTCTTCTCCACTCAAGCTGATTTCCTGGTGCATCCAGAACAGTCTTTATTTAAAGCCACTTATTAAGATTTTAATGCCCAATATATTATCATGATTTAAAATTTTGGATTATTTAATACAGGAACCTAAATGAAAGGTCACAATAAGAGAAGTAAATAATTTGCACTTCAAAACTATTATATAAAATAATATCTTTGACATTAAATTTTGTAACTATTAACACATTCCATAATAATTCCATACTAAACATATCAATAATGTAAACAACTTATAGGTTATATTCTACATTTTTAAAAAATATATATTCTCATCATTATTTATTTATTTATTTATTTTTAATATTCTATAACAGAATAATCTCATTATAACTCTATAACTTATATGCTCTGTGTTTATTCTTAATTATAAAATAAACATATAATGATTTCCACATATGTTAAGGTATTCTTTTATATTATTTATAATAATATACATCACAATCAGACTTTATTTTCATTATCACATTTCATATCACTCACATATACCCTTTGTCATTGATCTCTAAAAAACTGGAATATAAAACATATTTATCAAACCTTTATTTAAAATACTTCATATTTAACTCTTCTTGCATTAAATAAATTCTTAGTATCATTTGACAGTCTAGCTATTATTCTTTACTCAACTTTACAATTATCAAATATGACTTATGGAACAGTGTGTATTAGTGATTATAAGTAAAGGATGAACATCTAGAATTATGAGAAATAATGATATCATGGATATGTAACTTAAGGCCACATTTTTTTGTGTCTACCTTAATTTCTATCAACTTCTCTTTAAGCTCTTACAGATTTATGAAAATGCTACTATCCATGTATCACAAACATAGTGACTAACTGTAACTGTATTCCACTTAATATTAAATATATCCCTATCATTACAGGATTTGCTAATAAACTATTTTCCTGAACCACAAATTATCTATCAAAATACTCTGTATAAATCCTAAAAAAACATCATTGATAAATACTCTACATGTTTTCATAAAATAATAGCCAAACTTTTTAACATTGCATACCTTAGACACCAGAAAGATTTTAATAAAACAAACAAATGGTTTATGATATACAACTTATCATAAGTACACTCAGTTAATTACTTGTAACTTGTTCAGAGATCAATTATTCATACATTGTATTATCATATACAAATTATACTAACTATATCCCTAACTTTGTAAATTATGATTACACAAATATAAACATAATAACTATTATGCACATTTATTTTGCTTGAATTTTGCTTTGCATCATTAAATACCATTTTCTTATACTAAACCATAATAAATTAAAGTTACCTTAATCACATACTAATAAGATTATTGTTGACAATCTGCTAGTTGATATAACTTTTTGATGTTATATAATCATAACAAAAAAACAAGAAACATTTTAATTTTTGGGGGGGGGTTTTTATATCAAAAAATTTTAAAAATATTTTAAGTTTTAAAACTAGTAAAATATTCATAATAATTATAAATATTAATATTTTTTAAAACTATATCATATTACAAAAAAAGTTTTTTTTTTCATTCCTTGAACAGAATCAATGGGGAAACACTAGTTTTTATGATGACCAGTTGACTTAAACAGAGTGATTTTTTTTCCTTTCTACCCTCCAATCTTTTCACCATTCTTTGCAGTATAAACAAAAAATATGAAAAAAATTCAATAGTAATGTTACTTATCAACAACAAATAAAAAGTTCTTGTAATAAAAGTTCATTCTTCTTATATTATTAATAACAACAAATTTCTCCAAGTTAACAAATAGGCATTTATTATTTAGTAATACATTTAGTAAATTTTAGAAGTTTCCTATCATCAATATTCACTACAAAATTATATAGTTTTAGAAGGTTCTCCAATCATTCTCATTTAATATATTAATCATTCCAATAATGTTGCTAGTAGACTTATAAAATTTTTAGAGTTGTCACAATTATTCACAATTAACATATTAATAACTTTAATAATACTTGTTAAAAATATTATAAAATTATAGAGTTCTCCCCTGGATAGTCTATAACAGTTAATAAATATCTTTTCACTAAAAAATTAGTTAGCACTATCTTTTTTTTTTTTAAATTATTAATACTTGACTCATAAATTTAAAATAGGAAATGTAAATGGTTTGTTAATAAAAGCAATTTTATTACTGCTACTTGTAGAACTTAATAAAAAATGTTCTCTATCATTCAACATACAAACATGAATAAATATAAATTCCTTATGTATCCTTTGCATTGTTCTTTAGGCAAAATGGTTTGATATTCAGCAAAGTTTTTTTCTAACTAAAGACATTTTTATCTTCTAAAATAGATTTTTTTCTTCTATTACCAAATATTCTTAGTTGGCTTATGCAATATACTGATGAGGAAGATTTTATTTTTCTATTCCATGTTGAAATAAGTATCTAAATTTTTTAAAATGCTTTCCATAGTTTTATAAATTACTGTTACTACTTTTAAAAACAAAATAATAAAATTTAAAATAAATTTAGGCTTAGATATAAAAAATACAAAGAATACAGTTTTATTTCTCTGAAAATTTATTGATTTCTCCCTCTTTATATGTGCTCACCTGTATATATAAAACAAATCTACCAATACATGATTGATCAATTCATTCCAGACACTTGCTAAAATTTACATATTAATTAATTTTGTCTAGTCTTCTAACAATTTTTCAATAAATATTATTAATTAATATATTTTTAAGTTTTATTTTATGCAATATTTAAATACATTCTTTAATAAAAACACTTTTTATTCCAACTTAAAATGTAATACATAATAGTCTATTATTATGTTATTATAATAATTATTTTTGACACTTTTATAAAAGTGATACAATAAAATAAAAATGCAACATTTATTTAAACAAGTGATAAATTTACTTTAAGAACAATGAAATAAAATTTAAGTAATTGTTACATGAATGTGTGTAAACACATATCAACACACATTTCATTTTTATTTATTTCATCATTATTTAAATAATGTAAGATAATAAATAAATATCAATTTTAATTATATTGTTAATAATTATTAAAATATTAACTTTAAACACTACAATTATTATTCTAGAATTATATTATATGATTTTAACAATTAATCACTTTTATTTGACAATAAATAATACTTTATATTTCAATTTTTTACTTAAATTAAATTATATTGCTTTAAATTAAACTAATTTAATTTTAATATTGAGAAAACAATGTATTTTAACTTATTCTATAAATTAAATAATAAGTTGGAACTAGCATCTACATAAAATTTAAAATTTCTATGAAAATTGATTATTATTCATAGCCATAAAATAAAATAGCAAAATAGAAAGGCTATATATATATATATCAAAACTACCCCAAATCCAAAATTAAACCAGACCAGCATGAAAATAATATTAAAACACAACCTAAGGTTTCACTGCTACAAACAGACTTCTCAAGTGTAAAGAACTACAAAAACTACACAATATATATAATATTAAAAACTACCCACAAATCCATTCACTTCCCATCCACCCTTAATATTAAAAGAACTCTTAAATAAGTTAATTGCTTCAGAATAATAAATTTTCAATAATAAAGACTCTTTAATTCTCCTTTTGATTTCATTTATTGAAAATTTATTATTCTGAAGCAATTAACTTATTTAAGAGTTCTTTTAATATTAAGGGTGGATGGGAAGTGAATGGATTTGTGGGTAGTTTTTAATATTATATATATTGTGTAGTTTTTGTAGTTCTTTACACTTGAGAAGTCTGCTTGTAGCAGTGAAACCTTAGGTTGTGTTTTAATATTATTTTTATGCTGGTCTGGTTTAATTTTGGATTTGGAGTAGTTTTGATTTTATATTGACTAGTTTAGCTTTATCCTTGTAATGTTTATATTTTTATATATATATATATATATATATTTTTATATATATATATATATATATATATATATATATATATATATAATATATATATATATATATATATATATATATATATATATATATTATCAACATTGCTTTACCTTGGGTAATACTTGAAATTAAATTGAGACACTGCAAACCTCTCACGCTTATTAGCCAATCAGATGTTCTTAATAGTGATCAAATCATAAATACAAGACAGAGAATTTAATAAGAAGAAGGCAGTCCACCTTCTTCTTTACGTGTCTTTCTATATATTCAAGCTAGTCTGAAGTATCTAGATTTGAAAGCGTGAAGCCCTAAATATCTTCACATTTAACTCACTGAGTTTGCGTGAAATCCTACGATTTACTATGCAGTAGTTTTTAGATGTTATAACTTGCAGTAACGTATGTAAATAATATTTATTTTATAAAGTGCAAACAGTATTTGAAATTAAATTGAGAGACTGCAAACCTCTCGTGCCTATTAGACAATCAGATGTTCTTAATAGCATAGTAAATTGTAGGATTTCATGCTGTATGTTGGTAATTTAAAACTCAGTGTGTTAAATGTGAAGATATTTAGGGCTTCACACTTTCAAATCTAGATAATTCAGACTAGCTTGAATATATAGAAAGACAAGTAAAGAAGAAGGTGGACTGCCTTCTTCTTGTTAAATTCTCTGTCTTGTATTTATGATTTGATCGCTATTAAGAACATCTGATTGGCTAATAAGCATGAGAGGTTTGCAGTCTCTCAATTTAATTTCAAATACTGTTTGTGCTTTATAAAATAAATATTATTTACTTGGTAATACTATAAATGTCATACTGACTATTTATAAATTTGTTGAAACTATAATTTGCACAATAATTTTACTTTATGTGTTATCAAAATTAAAATATTACATATTTTATAAAGGGTAACATAGCATAGAATTCAATAAAGTTGAGAAAATATAATAATTATAAAATAGTTAAATTTATTTTTATTATTAGTTTAAAAAATAAATTTAATCATTTTTAAAATTAAAAATTTGAATTTTTTTCATAAACTGTTAATTTTAATATTTAAATTTTAAAATAAGAATTTTCTCAGTAATTTATAAAAAATTTGTAAAATTTTGATCAAAATGATATATAAGGGTATATCTTTATTGTATATACATATGTTTAAAATATAAATTATATTGTGTGTTGTACTATTTAGAATTTATGTAAAAGCTTGGGGAAATGATGCACATATGATTGATCTGTAAGCAAAAAAAAGTTTGTTGTAGGCAGTATACTTAACTAAATATTTACTTTTTTTTATTTTTAGGAACTTCTGTCCTTCTCAAAAAGAAATCGTAAGTCCATTCTGGGCCTTCAATGGTTCAAATTATAGATTTGCCATAGTCAACCAGGAACCATTTACACAAGCTGTTCACATAGAAAAATGTCTGTAAGTTGATAAAATATAATAATTTTAATTAGAATTTTTTTTAAAATGAAACTATCAGTCATGTTAAATATTCTACTATACATATCTTTCAAATTTGTTTATCATACTTTATTCATTATTTATTTTTTTACATATGAAGTTATCCATCTGTATATTTATAATAAGTGAATTCCTCTTTATATTAAATTTAAATTATATAAATTTTTATTCATATTTGTGCCTACTTTATAAGATATTTGTGTATATGTTTAGAAAGACTGTCTCGTGATCCCACAGCACTTTCGATGTATAACTTTCATTGTTTGGGTGCATAAATATTTAAAGTTTATATAAAAAAAAAAAGAAGAAATAAATACAGTCAAATACTACAACAGAGTCTAGAATGATTAAAATATTAAGTGGCTAATAACATTTTTATAGTGTAAAATAAATTATTTAAAATTAAATAAAAAGGTCTCTGTGATATAAATATATTATTTAATTTCTGATTTTGACAAAAATGGACAAATTTTTAGTATAATAAAAAAAGAAAACTGTTTATATAAATAAGTGTTTATTTTAATGAGTATATAATTGTAAAATAAGGAGATTAAGAAAAAAATCGATTAATTAATTATTTTTGAACTGCACTGTTTTGATAAAAAAAAAAAAAATAAGATAATTAAACCATTATATTATGATGATAATTTTATTTTGATTAATTAAGAAGAGAAAATGCTTAACTTTAGTTTCTTTTATTAATAATCTGTACATTATTTGGGTATAGTTTATAATTACTATAACTAAGTTTAACTAAAAAACTTATTGAATCAAAAGAAAAGTCTTGCTAGAAAACTCCATACTGAAGGAATTTGGAGCTGCCAGAAATACATATACCCTTTGATGTTCTCTATGTTGATTCATAGACCATGCCATTACTTGTATATATATATATATATATATATATATATATATATATATATATATATATATATATATATATATATATATATATATATATATATAATTCAGATAATATAAAAGTTAAATCTAAGCTGATGGTCATCGACATTTATCATGTTTCTGTTAACTAGAATCTTTTATACATATCAGCTATATACAGTAGGTCTACTTAGGTGTTTCTATAAAGTTAGACATGTATGTAACTAATCTATTATAATGGTTGATGGAACTTCTCTACCTGCCATACCAAGGCACCACTAGGCTATTGGAATTTTGAGAAAATTATATAATAGGTAGATACGGAAGAGTTTATTCTTTTATCGAACTGAAAGCCCAGTCATTAACTCAGGAAAGCTGAGCTTAAAATATCACTCTGAATACTAAAATTTCTAATTCTTAATTTTAAATATTAATAAAATATATAAAATGAATTACTGCCAAAATTAATTCAACAAAACATTTTATTATAAATGCACACCCACATTAAAAGGAAAAATTCTGAAAAGTAAATTAACTAGTGAATATATTTGATTTGATTTATATGCACAGATGGAAGCATTTAATAGATTTAATACAATTTTAATATTTTTACAAAGCATGAATATGTTACATAGATTATGCATATAACAAACCTGATCTTTTTTAACCTTAGCCAAAATCTCACATTTAAACAATGCTAGCTTACTAATATACCAATGTGACTAATGCAAAATGAGATTATTAGCATAACACAATCATGCTAACAGGAATTTACATCTGTAGCATGATATCATTAGAGAAGTAATGAATCATGGTGGGAAGGAATGGACATCTTCCCCATGATCATTAATAAACCTCACCAACAGACAGGAACAATTCACTGCCCAATAGGTGATACAAAAAAGAAATTCTTGAAATATATATAGGAGATGTTCTGTAAAAGGAGATTGCAGTCTTTGCCAGCTTACTATCCCAACCAGAGAATAAAAAAATCAATGGCATAGCAAACACATCTATGACCATTGACAATGTGATGACTACACTTTTCGGCCATATATTCAGGTCGGTATTATGCCCTGTATGCTAACATGCTGTAAGGGAATAAGTATCCAATGCATGTACTTATATTACATTGACATATAACATCTATACATCTATCCACCAGCACCGATTTAACTACAAAACAATTAGTCCAAAATTAACATACCTTAAACTAACATATTACAAATCTATGCACCCTTTTATGCTTATTTTAAATTATTAATTTAAAAGAAATTTATAAAAATGGAAATGATGTTAAACACATATATAAAAAAATATATAAATAATTTAAAATTTTAGTCAGATAAGAGAGAGATTTCTTTTAAAAGTTAAGTGACATTTAAAATACTTAAAAAGTTTGTATTATATAATTAATGTTCATATTTCATTTTAAAAATGTATACTTTCCAATGCTGTAGGTAAAGTCTGTCATTGCAGTCCTTGATGTGTCACACAATTTAAAGTTCTTTCCATTTCATATTGTTCTGGTGGAGACAAGTCTATTGCTGGCCAGTTTCTGGGAACCATCATATTCTGGAAACTGCCTCAGCTGGTGCAAATGTGGGAAACATAATTTATTGCATGACACATACATTTTAAAGATCCACAATACACTTATAAATATATTTAAATAAAACACAATTAGCATGAGCAAACCCAATCTAAACCCCAACTTCTAAGTTTTTTTTTATATCTTTGTGAATTTTATCATCAAATTCCAGGATCGATCTTGCCTGGTTTGGTGCTGTTCTTATTGACGATGATGACTTTTCTCTGTGGACCATGTGTTTATTTCCATTGTTATTGGCCAGCATGTTTTAGAGTGGAAACTCAAAATTTTATCACTAGTATTTTTTTTTAATTCATCTCTTATCTGACTTTATGCCCAAGGGCCTGTTTGCTATTACATCAATATAAAAAATCATTTTAATATCCTATGTAAAATTAATTTCGTATTCAAAAATTGTATATATTTTATATTTATAGATGTGTAAATAATTATACTATATTATATACTAATGTTATACTAATATAATTTTTATTTATTTTTTAAGGCAAGCCAAAAACTGTGGTCAGTCTAACTGTCACTGTACCCAAGAATATACATGGATCCGCTTATTAGCACTTGATCCAAATGGTGGTTGTCGGGGGATTTTCATGGATTGGTTTAAATTTCCATCTTGTTGCCTATGTAAATGTTTTTAATATAAAAACTAAATGTTTTTAATATAAAAACTTTGGTGATATTGTTTTTAATCAAATGTAAAAAAAAAAACTAATATAAAATATAATTATTAAAATATTTCTATATGCATTTAAAACATCATTTTCATATTCTTTGTAATGTAAGCATTATTTGATGACTGTTAATTTCTGTTTAGTTACGTTTGGTGATATATAATCCATCTATTCATATACATTATATATATATATAATATATATATGGATGGCTTTCATTCTAATAATGAGTCACTTCTTATAATTGAAAATAAACATTATTTAATTGCATTTATAAATATTATATATCTACTGAATTTTTTTTTCGGTAGTTAAAATTATTTTACTGTTAATAATTTCAATTTAAGATTACTAAATGACATGTAAAATTTATTTATAAATATAAAAAAATTGTGTACTGTAATGAGAGATATTACTTTTTGAACACAAAGTATGATGTATTCATTATATAAAAATGTGTGAAATATTTCTTAATAGTTATAAACTCCCATTGTCTTTAAACTAATATATTTTAAAGTATTGAATTTTATAAATCTGTATATATTTAATACATTTGATATATGTAGAATTTTATAAATTTTTAATAAAAATTTATTTTATTAAAAAAAGTTTTTATTAGCCCAATTAATTATTTTTGTCTACCCTATGGGAGGTAATGAGTGATAGTATGACAGATTTTGGAATGTAAAATCCTCACATCGATTAAAGTTCTGACACTTCTGGCAGTTAAACTTCTCAAGGACTCTAGGGCAATAAACTCATTTGATTATTACTTTTATTATTTCATTTATTTGTAAAACTATTATCAGTAGTTTTTTTAAATATAAATTAATGTGTATAGTTACAAAGAAATAGTCATATGTCACATGACTTAATTTAACAAACTTGTATTACAAATGTTATATATAGAGCTCGCAAATAAGCTCTTAACAAGCTTTGCAGAATATCCCTAACCTAGACTGGTTTCTGCTACTGGCTTTCTCAGTGAGATGCTAGAATATTCAAGAATTAGACTAAAAATACCAGGACAAGATCAGCACTTTATCTAATGGATAACTATTAAGTAAAAAAATCTGAAAATTTCAGACATTTATATGTCTTCCAATCTAGCTATCTAACTTAAATAATCATATGGAACTGAACCAAGTTCAGATATAACATATATTAATAACTTTAGTGATATAAAATTTTCAAAGCCTTAATAGCAAAAAATAAAATTACAAAGAAATCAAGTCATATGTCACATGACATAATTTAACAAGCTTGTATTACAAATGTTATATATAGGGCTCACAAATAAGGTCTTAACAAGCTTTGCAGAATATCCTTAACCAGTTTTTTAAGTCATGTGACATATGACTTGATTTCTTTGTAATTTTATTTTTTGCTATTAAGACTTTGGCAATTTTATATTGCTAAAGTTATTAACATATGGTGCATCTGATTTTGGCTCAGTCTCACATGGCTATTTAAGTTAGATAGTTGGATTGGAAGACATATGAATGTCTGAAAATTTCAGGTTTTTTACTTAATAGTTATCCATTAGATAAAGTGCTGGGCTTGTCCTGGTATTTTTAATCTAATGCTTAAATATTCTAGCACCTCGCTGAGGAAGCCACATGAACATTGATAAAGATCTATTGTTTTCAGACTTGATGATTACCATGAACTCTAATATCTAAATCTGTAATCTAAATGTTTGTAATGCATGGCATTTAATTACATAAACTGTCCATCTTTTATAATGTAAATATGAAACTATGTATGCCTAATGTAAAACTGTAAATAGATGTAACTTTTCAGTTAATAAAGTCCTTTGAAAGTAGTAGTAGTAGTAGTAGTAGTAGTAGTAGTAGTAGTAGTAGTAGTAGTAGTAGTAGTAGTAGTAGTAGTAGTAGTAGTAGTAGTAGTAGTTGTAGTAGTGGTAGTGGTAGTAGCAGCAGCAGTAGGAGTAGTATTAGTAGTAGCAGCAGTAGTAGCAGTAGTAGTAGTAATAATATACAATAGCTGCATATTTACATCATTTTAAATGTCATTATTCCAAGATCATTTATAAAAAAAAGTTAAATTTGATTACATTTATTTTTTTAAAAAACATGTTAATTAAATACAATATTTATAATAATAATAATAATAATAATAATAATAATAATAATAATAATAATAATAATAATAATAATAATAATAATACTAGAAGTAGTAGTAGCAGCAGCAGCAGCAGTAGTAGTAGCAGACTCCACTAGATAGAATTTATTTAGCTTAGCTGCACCATTTAATACTCTCTCAAAAATTGATATTTTATAATCTTACCAAAGATTTTATTATTGACTTAACATTTAAAAGTTTTAATGACAACTTCAAGCAAAAAGGTAAGTCAATATTTTTAATCCTTACCTGAAAAATCTAATTCTTCAATGGTATTTAATAACCCATTAAATTCTGCCATTATTGAGAAAATAAACAATATGCATAAAACTAATCTTGTTGATTATAATTCAACAGACCCTAATTGTCTCAATTCTCAATCTGAATCTAATATTTTCAATTCTCAATCTGAGTCTAATCTTATTTATCAAAATAAAAAATGTAAATCAAATCGAACAAAATTATGGCGAACAACATATAAACCTATGTAATACTAATAATGATTGAGAAAACTTCCCTAGCTTACAAATGAATTAACCTAATGCCTCAAATCAAAGTAATTCAAATAACTTTGATGACAAAAAAGAACATCATACATTCAAACCTAAAAATATATTGAACAATATTACTTTACACAAGAGCTGCAAAAGAATATTCACCAGACAGCAATAATAACATTCAGGTGACATCAGAAGATGTAGCCAAATTGTTTAACATGCATTGTGAAAATAAAATTGATCAAATTCTTAATAATATAGATACATCAGTGTCTCAACAAATTACACCTAAACTTTATGACTGTTATACAAATCAATTTAATTACACTGTACTACAAAGCTTGCTAAAATCCATCAAAAAATTTCACAATGGCAAATCGCTGCAAGCTTACAAGATTTCCAAACGATGAGCTCTATGATTTATTAACTGAAAAGAAGCTATGCAGCTACATCTATAAAATTTTAAATTATCCAAATAATAGATATATTTGTATTCAATTCTGTAATAAAATACAAAAAGCAATTTTTAAAAAAAATATTAAATTTTAAAATAATATTCTATATTGACATTGATTACCCTCTAGTATTAAATGGACAAATTAAAAATTACTATGTCAATTTCACAGAAACTGACCTTCAGTTATTACTTTAAAAATATGGCAACATATCTGATTTCAAATACCTAATGGAAAAAAAAGCAACCACACTTGTACTAACAAATACAGTAATCTTTACACTAACACTAAATAAAATAGAATATTAATGCCATGGACATTCCTCCACTACACTACACTAAAATATCATCATTAATTATTACTTTCAAAAGCACTTCACCACAATGCTTTTTCTGTAAAGAAAGAAATCATATAATAAAAGACTGCCCTACCAAATACTGAACCAACTATAAATTTAAATTAACAAAATCTCATCAATGTACAAAGCAACCACAAGAACTGCAAAACAAAATAACCACTACAATTTCTTCAATTGAAAAACAAATAACAACATCATCATCAAAAACAATCAATATTATCATAAAAACAATCAATCAACCCACACTAGAAAAACATACTACACTTAAAGACAATCCTGCTCAAGATAAAACTAACTATAAGCAATCTACAAATGCAAATACTGAATCTGAAGATAAGACTATACTCTCTGCATCATCAGAGAAAAATGGAAACACAACAAATGATCAAACCTCTTTCCAGATAGCCAATAAAAAAAGATTAAAAGAAAGAAAAAAGGAATATATATATATATTGAACCTGATTGAAATCCGATTCAATTGCGTTATCGAAAAAAAGAAATTTACTAAGCTTTTAAGTTTCATTAAACGTAAGGTTTAAATTTCATTATGAGTTTAATATGTGTATATCAAAATACACACGCATTTATATGTAAAACAGATTTTTTTTAAATGTTTATCGATTTATTTTAGAATAATTCTTATACCGCCTGTTTTTAAATCCATTTGATTTAAAAACAAGCTGGCTAGCTAATTGCATTCCTGTTGCTTTTATTTTAATTATTGTAAAAAATTTTTGATAGCGGAAATTTGATTTTTATGTTGTTGTTTTCATTTCAATAAACCCTGGGTGGAATTCTTAGATAGATTGAGCGGGAGATTAATATTTGCCCTGCCTCAGGCGTAGAAATTGGACAACAAGTAAAGTGTTTCATGGGAAATGGAGCATCATATAAATAGCCCTGAAAATTGGGAGGGTCAGTTAATCCATTTTTGAGAGATAGACAAGTGGTTTTCTCACGTGAAAGTTATAGCAGCGCGGACATTTAAATTTCTTAATTAAAGGACATCAGCTGTTATTAAAGGCTTTCGCTTGCAAAAATGAAAAATTCTATACTTGTTATTACCACCCGAATGGCTTGCTAACTCCACAAAAGACGGATCCCTGACTTCCAAGTTTGCTCCAGTAATGCCTTGAACACCTAAAAGAATCCGGAACCTCCGTACATCTACCTTGCTGCCTCAAGAACCTGAAAATGAACTTAAGTAAAAGTGCGCACTCTACGTGAACATTGCTTTTACCGAAAGGTAATTATTTTCGGTTTTATTCTTCCCAGGGTAAATTAATTCTCATTAAATCTCCGCTCAATCTAATCATAAATATGTCTTCTTAAATCAATATAGCCTCATATTTAATATTTGCTGTGTTTTCCAATATTTTATAGTGTGTCTTAGAATCTTAGCTTTAAGATTTTAATTTGCTTTCCGTTTTGTTTATTGGAGAGTGACGAATGAGTTTTATATTTTACACCTCGCTTTTATAAATGCTTTAGCAGCCTCGTATATATATATTTTTCTTTTATGCTTACCTGTAATTATTTAGTATTCAATAATTAATTTGTAATTTTATACTCTGTGTTTACCCTAGTGCTTAACCTCCAAAAATCTTTTGGCTGACGACTTTATTGTCTGATTTTAGCAGGTGGAGATTTAGTTTCTAAGATCTCTAAAAGCGGAAATTAGAATTGTGTTTTTCTTTGTAATTTTATAAGTCGTCAGCAGGAAGATAAAATTTATCCTTTCTTAAATTACAGGTGAGCGATACTTTCATTCTGCTAAAGTGTTTACAACTTTTAAGATTTTCGTACTCCGTGCACTCTCCAATAGATTCATTTGTGTATTTATTGCGTGTGCTTTAAATTTATCAGAGCGTGTACTCAGAATTTGTTTGTAAGTTTATTTTCTTTTTGTTATTTGCTGGGACAGACATAACTGTTTTTCTAATCATTTACTTGTCTCTTATTGAGACCATTAATTATTAATTTTAAAGTAATTTTCGCCAATCGTTTGGCTGGGATTCACCAGTTTAATTGTTTCTTCATTTCAATGATATTTTTCGATTGTTCTTGGGGTGGATCAATCGCCGTTATTTTAAACATAGTAATTGGTGCAGTTCATACCGATATAAGGACATTCAAGATCTCACCATGTTTAGATCTTGAACAGCTCATCGGCACTGGATCTTTGATCTATTTCAAGGGCATATGGTTTAAGTATCTGAAAGGGAAAACCAGTGTTTAAGTGAATCCTCTGCTGAATAAAATTTGCTTCCTCCCTTTTAACTTTGTGTATTAGAAGATCAGTCAGTCTGTCATAGCTTTGCCTTTAGTATTTCTGGTACACGCCTGAGTTAACCCCCATCTATTGTATCATAAACTTATATTTAATAATTTATTTTCTCATAATAAAATTTATGAAATATGGTTCAACTTAATTTGGCTGACATTTGTCTTTGTGCCTTTTTGTCTCAATTGTCTAAACAATTTAAGATCTCTTGTTTCTCCCTGAGTCTAGTCAGCGCAAACCATCATCATCATCTATTCTGATCACAGTAAACAAATTTTCCAGACACGTAGTGGTCTGGTGGCGCCCTCTGTTTCAGAATAGATTGAGTATCCGGTATAATATATATATATAAAATAAATAAAATATCCGTTAATTAAAAACAATATTGTAATTATAATTGAAATAATATATTTTAACGGTTTATAAAATTGTTTATAATTGTTTATAAACCGTTAAAATATATTATTTCA
>JAQFVV010013591.1:0-95711 GCA_028023455.1 Epiperipatus broadwayi | reverse complement strand
GGCTATTTATATGTCAATAATTTCAGATTTACTGACTGGGATACATAAGATTTTTAATATTAATAGCCACAGATTTATGGTGCACCGTAAAGTTGCTGAATCCACCAGTAATAGCAAACAACAGCATTCATACTTTAATAAAGTTTACGTTTAACATAAGGTAATTTTATTTACTCAATACTTGCATTTGCTATACAAGAACGTAAAGCTAATTGGGAAAACAACAATGGCAGAAGTGTCGTATCTGAAAGTGTACTCTATATATATTAAAATGGGTAAATTCATTTAGTATAATCATAACAGCGTGCATTTGTTTAGGAGAATTAATAGGCTTTAACAACAACAAAATATGGAGAAAGGCACATGGAAGGAGGTACGAAACAACCTATTCTAAGATCTAAGAAGATGCTTCAATTCACCATTAAAGAAAAATGCTACCTTCACAAACGTCGGGCAGGGTTAAGCCATAAAATAACCAAGAAGGCGCTTTTATTGAATTGTCATAGGCTGGACTTTTGCCAGATGTAACCCTATGCAACAATATTCATGCTGAAGAACTAAAGAGGTTTGCCAACCTTGTCCTTTGGTATTGTGGAAGTAAAAGTGAACGCTATTGCAAAGATATATATATCACTTAAAGGCCGTATAACAGTAACGCTTTGCATTAATATAAATATATAGATATTTAGTTAAGGAATAAATAATTATCGCTATCTTTACTAATAAAACCCCGCATCAGTATGATTTGATTACTACATGGATGTTGGGAAGAATTACAGTTAATGCTAATATAATATAGCTCATATGAACTAAACGATCCCCCCCTTTATATTACTTTGAATTACACATAAACTTCCTAACAATGTATGACTACTAATATAAATCTTTGGTTTTGAATGCTTTAATAATAAATAGATAATTTTCATAGGATTAAATATATATAAAATTGGTGTATGTGTTAGTGATTTCATGAAAGTAACATTAATTTAATTCATATAAATATATTTAAAGTTTTTAGAAGTGGAGCGCTAATATTTAATTAATAAAAACACATTTCTAAGAAAAACAGATTTATTAGTTTTTTCAAAAATAACATTGTACAATAATTATCAAATTCTGATTTTATTTCCTCAGACTGGCAGGCTGCTCCCATTATACTAGGAATAACAAATTTGTTTTCAAAACTACTAGGTTAATTACCTCTCTTGAAAGTAAGGAGGGTTTTCTTTTATTGAAGAGATAGCGTAAGTACTTATATTCTGGGGGAAAACATTTTATTTATATATAATTTAGGTGCATCTTATTATAGTATAAAATATAAATAATAAAGGAATAAAATATTGTCGACAGATGTGGCACTTTACACTAATAATTGTCTAGGAGAGGTTTAATGGTGAGGAGATTACAGCTGTTATATAGAGAGAAGAAAGCACAATTGACAAAAGTGCAAGAATTCATAAATTGATTCATAACTAAAGAATAAATTTTACAAAATGAAAGCTTTACAAAATGTTTAAAGAAAGGATAGGTGAGGAGTTGCACTATTCACGCTAATTTAAGAGTCTAGCAGCATTTGAAATTGTTGTATTTCTGTACAAACTTATTGCTCCTTTTGATGATTTCGGATTCCCTTGAGAACTTAGATCTAGTTTGTTACAGTTATTCAGGCAGGTATTAATTTTATGATTTAACCAACAGGCATATCAGCATAGTCTATGATATCGGATCCAGGGCACATATTTCAATGAAAGCCATCCTAATGCTAGAAAGGCGATTTAGATTTATTTCAGTATTGTCATTGAAAACAACTAAACGCAAATTTTTCGGTCTGCTATCATTGACTGTCTTACTTACTCTCCAAAACACCTAGTAATTATCCTATGCCTTGTATTTTTGAATCCCTTTTCTGATTGGCTCGCTGCACCTAGTCTCCAGCAGAATTCATATATAGTTTTTTACCCATTGTGATGTGAAGATGCCATTGTGTTAGATAATATTCAAACTTTAATTAATTTTGATAAAAGAAATGTTTGTAAATAAAAGTGAATCAATTAAGCTTTTAGTTTCTACTTTTGATTCTAGAGAAATTTTTAATTAAAGTTAGCAATAAATAATATACAACATTTACGCTTTCCTGCACCTTGAATTAATTTAATCAATTACAATCGATCTTCCATATTGATTTAACAGTGTTATAGTTTAATTATTAAAAATAATTTAAAAGCACAATTTTATAAACTATACAGCAATAAACTTTTCCAATAAATATTTACTCATACCTTGTCTCTACAACATTGGGTAGATATCTGAGCTAATTAACAAACAATTATTATAATCTTTAAAACAAATTAACAGAAATTATAATATATTTTGATATTATAAGTCCGTTATACTAATCCCATTCCTAATACGTATACTTAATTTTCGGATGCTACATTTATTAATTATTTGTATGCGTTTAAATCAGGATATTTATGCTAATATCCCTTCGTTAATAAATATGTTAGCGGAAATATAATTAAATAAAAGGATACAAACAAATGTGTTAGGTGAGTGGAATATATAAGCATAGGTTTGAATTTAGTTGTAGCGGAAGATTGGAGAGCACAGGGCTTAACTGAATTCCAGATTCTGGCTCATTTTCCTGGATTTAATTGATAAAAAATGTAAATTCTGTGATTTTACAATTGATAAAAAACAAAAAAAAAAAAAAAAAATTTACTTGCTGTTCCGTGACAAAAAGAACAACCTGCTCTGAAAGGAGTACGTGATTTATTTATATATATATATAAAAACATTTATTGGTAATCCAATGTTAGCCTCATTTTTTTCTTTGCTGCTATATGCTAAAAAAAATTTTTTTTTGACCCATTCATCACTGATGCAAACCATATTCATATTTTCTTTTAAAAATTGTGCCAGAATTCAAATTTTTATCTATTCGTCTACAGGATCTATTGTTCTGTCTTATTTTAATATTTTCCTGATCAGGAGGTTCAACTGGCTTTTTATTGAGGGTTTGGTCACTCCCACTAGAAGTTAGTTTTATCATGAGAGTTTGCTTGGTTTTCTAGCTGGCTCAACTGTATTCCTTTCCATGAGGTTCTTGTTGATGGGCGGTAGTCAATGCAGGCAGGAATTGTGCCATTTCTGACCTTCATATTCGCATCCAACCATCATTTGTTGTATGTAGGAGGGTGCATTGTAGTTGTATTGCATGGATAATCTGGGTCCTCTGTAAATGGAATGCTGGCCAGAGACCGGAGACGGTAAGCACTTGCCTCAAAAAACAATGTGCGTTTCCTTGTTGGCCGTATCCATACATTTTCGAACTTAATGATAAATGTCATCTTTACGCCTTCGCCTGAAGGTCTTTAACAGAGCTACCGTATACCGTTCAAAATTCAGGCGGCTTGTCTTCATGGCTTTCCCCACCATGATTTTGCAGTTGATCTACTGAGATTGTGGAACTGCCGTTGTTTGATCTGAAAGTGCTGAGATTCGTTGAACGTAAACAATTTTGAAGACCTCAATATGTTTTGGATTTTCTCCAGCATCTCCTTTGAATGTTTTCTACTTGGATGAACTTTGCCATGTAGGGCTTGTGTATTTGAGATCTGGTCCCTATGGGCATAACATTTGATGTCCTATCAACGTGGGTGTTCTTGTACTGGTCCTAATGCCGCTGTGTTTGAACTCTGAAATTTTCACTGCGCTTGCTTTTTAGTTTATCAATTTCACCTCTGTTCCTTTAGCTGGTCTTGAAACTCCGCCTGTTTCAAAATATCGAAAATGATTCTGTTCTTCATGACATTTCAGTTCATCACCCAAACGCTTCATTTATTTGATTTATAGCTATGGTGGGCAGCTTCTTGCTAACCATCAGCACTTCTGTTACCATTAACTCTCCAGTCATCTTTTGGATACTATGTTTTAGTTTCTTCTTTATGCTCCTCCAAGAGCCTTCAACTTCAGTATGAACCTTTTCAGCATCTCCTGCAAGTCTGCTCACACTTCATCTATTTGTTTTATTATATTACTCGTTCATTTTCATTACACAGTGATGACATCCACTCCTTCATCTCATTATGCTTGGCTTCAAATTTTTTTTCTAGGTTAGTGAATACATTCATCAACAATGTTTGGTGGCTTATATCCTGTTTCTGTGTGGAGCTCTCACAGGTTCCATGGTTGCTACTTCCTGATGTTCTTGCTCTGCACTGCTTTCTTTTATCACTATTCTCCATTCTGCTAAGCTTCAAATATAGGGGATAGATATATGTATATTTTATTTATATATATTTTATTTATTTAAGACACAAAAATGCTCACTGATGGTTTCCCGTTCTGTTTTTATTTTTTTATGGCCTGATACACCTCTCCCCCATTCTCAACAGTCTTCCTATTCTTGTTTCATTCCCAAACCTAATTCATACCTGATCATTCTATTTAGTATTCTACTGTTTGCCTACTTTTTGCATTATTAACTTTGGATTCCAACATGTATATATATATGTTCACATCATATTGTTACCAATCTACTCTGTCTATTCTTCAGTGTTTGCTGGGTCTTTAAGTTTGGTTGTTCCTTTGCACCTGAAACATACTTAAAATTGTATTACTCTATATATTAAAATTATCAAACACTTGTATTTACATAGTTGAGTACATTATACAGTTGAGTACATAGTTGAGTACAATATTGGAGTAAATAATGCCTTCGTTACAACTTGTTAAATTTGAATCATTGTCTTCATATATATATTTTTTCAACTACCACCTGATGACAAAACTTATATGTTGCATACCAACAAAATTTTGTTTATATAGATTGTTATAAATACTTACTAGATGACTTGTACATTTTTATAAACATATATTTTTATTTATGATAAAATGCAACAGCAGTTCAGATGTATAATATCATAAAGTAATTAAAGGGACAAGTTGTCAATACGTATTTAAATATCTTTTTTTCTTTACATACTGCGGGTGGAAAAAGTATTTAAAATGTCACTTCATTTTCTTTTCATCACCCCAAGAAAGTGTGTACATATTATATTTAAAACATTATTTATGGAAGTAGAAACAAAAATATTTGCATATATACCGAAATATAGTGTATGAAAAAAATCTACATATATGATTGACATTATTGGGAAAACTAAAATGCATAATATAACACTCTGTACATAGGTGTATAATATTTAAAAGACATCATCTGAACTGTGTACAAACCGATAGGCAAAAAAAATTACACTTATATTTTTCTTATTATTTATAATAAATATTATATATAGTATACTAAAATACTCGTCATTATTCCTGCTCTGCAGGGTGTAAAAAGTACTAATAGGCCCCATCAAGCGGGCGTCCATACCTGGGAAAACTTTGTACTGCTTGTTTCGTCTGTTCATACAATAAGATCTTAGCATCTAGTAAAAAAGTACTCTCGGGAATTCAATCTCAGGTAAGATACAGTAGGTCAGGAACATTCATGAACCCTGCCCCATTTGCTCATTTTCCAGATCTACCAAATTTATGAGCAACAATTTGGGAATAGATACTTCGATCTAATTTATCTCTATCCTTACTGCATCACAAAGTCGCGGACATTAAAAAAGACTTTATTCAACTTGGTTCGGCGTTCAGGATATTACAATTACGTATTTCTCAATCATCTATAAGTGAAACCTCTTGTTATATTACATCAAATTATTTCCTATTCAATGAATGAAACAACGACTTAGATACATTTAGAAAGATATAAAATTTATTAAATCAATTTATATATATGATTGCAAACGTTATTGGTGTTATAAGGTACATAAATGGTAGTTTATCTCCTTTGGACAACATTAACCCTTACAATACTATAGCAATTGAATATATTTAATCATCAATAACAATAATTCATATGGTTTTATTCCTATTACAATATTTTTATATGTCAGAATAATTTATCGCATTGACTGGACACACAGATTTTAATAATAACAGCTTTTTCAGACTACGGTACCTAAAGTTATGGAATCCACCATAATAAAAAACAACAGCATTCATGCATTTTAACACGTGAAGTTTATTGAAGTTGGATATGAAGGGTAATTTTATTTAATTAGTTACCTCTGTATCAAGTGACATAAGAACGTGTGTAAAGCTAATTTAAACAATAATAATGCACAGAAGCGTTGTATCTTGAAAGCAGAATGTAATATAGCATAAAAATGGCAATCCATTGAAAGATAATCATAACAGCACGTTTAGGAGGAATTAATAGGCTTTTTAAACAAAGAACAAAATATGGGAGAGCGTACGGTATGAGGGGCAATGGAACAATTTATTTGAAGATTCAAGAAGATGCTTAATTTTACTATTAAAGAAATGCCACCCTGCAAATGTCATAGGTCGTGGTCATAACAACTAAGTAAGTGCTGTATTGAATTACAGAAGTTGACTTTACAGAGCGAATTTTACGTAACAATATCTCGTAATAAAGAAATCCAAAGAGGGCTCACAAACCTTGTCCTTGGCATTAGTGCTGAATGAAGCAAAAAGATATATATATTTACTAAAGCGTCAGATACATTTAATGCTGCATTAATATAAATATATGAGATATTTAGCTATGGTAACAAATAATTATCGCCATCTTTTTATTAATAAAACTCGTATCAGGTATGATTGGATTACTACGCGGATGTGGAAGAATTATAGTTAATACGTTAATATGGGTATAGTCATATAGAACTAAATGATTCTCTCTCTTTATATTACTTGAATTATACATAACTTCTCCATAACGATGACTAATATAAATTTTGTTTTGAATGCTTTAATAAATAGATAATTTTCATAGGATTAACATATATAAATTGGTAAAGTTAGTGATTTCATGAAAGTAACATTAATTAATTCATAATAAAATATATTTAAAGTTTTTAAAAGTGAGCAATGATTATTTAATTTAATAAAAAACACATTTTCTAAAATGATTTTGCTAGTTTTTTCAAAATAATATTGTACAATAATTATCAAATTCTGATTTTATTTCCAGACTGGCAGGTGGCTCCGCTTATACTAGGAATAACAAATTTGTTTCTCAGGGAAACTACTAGGTTAAATTACCTCTGAAAAAGTAAGGAGGGCTTTTATAATGTAAAAGATAGCATAAAGCACTTAATGATTCTGGGAAAATTACTAATCATATAATTTAAGTATCTGAAAGTATAAACATAATAATAAGAATAAATATTGTCGTGACAGATTTGAGCATTAAGTACTGTTAATAATTATTCAGGAGAAGGTTTAAAATGATATAGATTACAAGCTAAGTTTATAAGAAAGTACAAATTGATAAAAAGGTAGAAATCTTACAATTTGATTCATAACTAATATTAAATTATTATAATAAAAGCCAAAATGTTTAAAGAATAGATAGTAGAGTTAAGAAAACTATTCACGCTAACTCAAGAGTCTAGCAGCATTTGAATTATTACTCTAAAATAAATCCTTCATTGTTCTTTTGATGATTTCGATTCCCTAAGAACTAGATCTAATACATAGCGTCTATGTGTGTAATTTTAAGATTTAATAACAGGTACATTGTGTGTCTATGAGCATTTAATTCAGCACAGATTTCTATGGAAACATCTGAATGCATAGAGCGCGATTTAGATTTACTCAGTACATACTTTGTTAATTCAACGCAAATTTTCTTGGTCTGCTATCATTGACTGTCTTACTTACTTCCTAAAATAATTTGTAATTATCCTCATGCCTTGCACTTTTTAACTCTTCTGATTGTTACTGCAATCTAATTTCTCAAAGAATCTGATATGTTTTTACCTAATGTGATGGAAGATGCCATTGTTAGATACATTCAAACTTTAATTAATTTTGATAAAAGACAAATGTTTGTAACAAAAGTAAATCATAATTAAGTTTAGTTTTCACTTTTTTGATTCTAGAGAAACTTTTGACCAGTTATGTTAAATACTATCATAAGATTACGCTTTCTCACCTTAACTAATCTTGACTAATTACAATCGTGACTTTCCATATTGATTTAAAAGAAAAGTATAGTTTAAATGAGCAAAAAATACCTATAGCACAATTTTATAAACTTACATAACAAACTTTTCCAATAATATTTACTCAGCACTTTGTCTTCATAATATCAGTAGGATATCTGAGTTGCAATTAACAAACAATTATTATAATCCTTTATAAAATACTAATACAGAAATTATAATATATTTTGATATTATAAGTCCGTTATAATTAATCCCCCATTCTTTATTATGATACGAATTTTCAGATACATTTATTAATTTTATTTTATGTTTAAATCTGTATATTCCCAATACTGCAATAAATACAAGAAGTTAATATAACTCAAAACAAAAGACACAAATAAATGTGTTAGGTGAGGGAATATTAAACTACCAAAACATTTTAAATGTGTGCAACAGAAAAAGTTTGTATCATTTTACTCATATAAATTAGTCTTTTTTTCTTAGACACAGCTGAATGACTTTTGGTGTTGTACATCAAAATCATAGTTAACATTGATTGACTCTGTGTACTGTCTTAGTCGTTGATGAATAATTGTGATTATTATTTAAATTCGGTTTTGCATATTCCATATGATCGAAAGTTGAATACTCTTTTCTATTAACGATGTGATTGTGATTAGCGATAAACCACAACTTAACTTGTCTCTTCCTACTGACTCTTTAGATACAAAGTAAGTTGACATTCTTTGGATATAATACATTCCCAAATTGTTATTTTTATAATCATAAAGAATCATGCTTTACAAAAATCATGTCATAGGATATATGAATTAACTTAAAAGAAAGATAAGTTGGAGATGGTCATCCTTTCATGATAGTCATGGCTCTATGCTTTTTGGTAAAAGAATTATAATAGGCTACGGTAATTAAAAAATGTAATCATAAAAAATATATAATAATAAATAAAAGTCGTAACTCCTTACTCAATAGAAACTATATGATTCCTAGAATACTCATAGTAACCCCCATTTCACTCTTTTCTTTGTCAATAAGTGTTATGATACAAATAGATATAATTTTTAACTTTTTTATTGTTCATAACAATAAATATATATTAAATACATTATTTTAATTTGTTAGTATTCACTTAATAAATAAAACAGTTTAGTATATATTATATAGTTTTATAAATATTTTTAATCATTGTGACAGAAACTACATATATGAAGAATATCACTGGAAAATTACTATTTATACAATTACAAATTAACATATATATATATATATATATATATATATATGTTAATTTGTAATTGTATAAATAATATATATATATATATATATATATATATTCAAACAAATATATTTAACACAGTATTCAAAATTAAATAATATATTCTTTACCAGAAGTACTTTCAATTGTTTCACTGACAATCTTTATCAACTGTTAATACAAACGTACAAAAAATAAAAACTTGCATTACCCATCATTCAATCTATTCAAATTTCCCACAATTCTGTTGTCTTTATATTAGCCGATTGTTTATTCATTAAACCACCTCTATTCCTAGATATCATCATTGCCTCTTTAATTTTACGTTTTTCACTACACCTTTCAATTTGAATAATTTTTATATCTCTATTATTAAATTTAAAACCATAATTACATGTTTTATTATGATCAAATATAATTGATGGAGTATTCATATTTACTGAAGATATATTTTCTTTGTGTACACGTTTATATAATGTCTTATGATCATTATATCGTTTTTGTAATGTACATTTGGATTCCCTTATATATTTTATTCCACAACCACATTCCAACATATATATAACAGAACTTAATTCAAACTTAGAAATCTTGGCTTTGGAGTTATTTATCATATCATTTATATTATTTGAAGAGAAAAAAGAAATTCTACACAAATCACTAAAAAGTTTATTAATTAATTTAGCTTGTTGATTAGATATAAAAGGAATAGAAATCCATTTATCACTTTTTAATTTACTTAATATTTTCTTATTATTATTAATTAATAAACTTTTTAGTGGTTTGTGTAGAATTTGTTTTTTGTCTTCAAATAATATAAATGATATGATAAATAACTCCAAAGCCAAGATTTCTAAGTTTGAATTAAGTTCTGTTATATATATGTTGGAATGTGGTTGTGGAATAAAATATATAGGGGAATCCAAATGTACATTACAAAAACGATATAATGATCATAAGACATTATATAAACGTGTACAGAAAGAAAATATATCTTAAGTAAATATGAATACTCCATCAATTATATTTCATCATAATAAAACATGTAATTATGGTTTTAAATTTAATAATAGAGATATAAAAATTATTCAAATTGAAAGGTGTAGTGAAAAACGTAAAATTAAAGAGGCAATGATGATATCTAGGAATAGAGGTGGTTTAATGAATAAACAATCGGCTAATATAAAGACAACAGAATTGTGGGAAATTTGAATAGATTGAATGATGGGTAATGCAAGTTTTTATTTTTTGTACGTTTGTATTAACAGTTGATAAAGATTGTCAGTGAAACAATTGAAAGTACTTCTGGTAAAGAATATATTATTTAATTTTGAATACTGTGTTAAATATATTTGTTTGAATTATTATTATATAATTTAAAAATACAGACATTTAATGGTTGTAGTTATATATATATATATATATATATATATATATATAACTACAATACTCAAAAATTAAACCAGACCAGCATAAAAATAATATTAAAACACAACCTAAAGTTTCACTGCTACAAGCAGACTTCTCAAGTGTAAAGAACTACAAAAAAACCACACATTATATATACTATTAAAAACTACCCACAAATCCATTCACTTCCCATCCACCCTTAATATTAAAAGAACTCTTAAATAAGTTAATTGCTTCAGAATAATAAATTTTCAATAATAAAGACTCTTTAATTCTTCTTTTGATTTCATTTCTCTCAAAGAAGACAACCTTAGCTTCATCAAAATCAATAGTGTGGCCTGTATCTTTTTCATGGACATACAAAGCAGAACTAAGATATCTATTTTTAACTCTACTTTTATGAACCTTTATTCTTTCATTTAAACTCAAACTACTCTGACCTATGTAAACCTTCTTACAAATTAACAAGGAATAAAATATACCACACCAGGAATAGCATTTCTATCAAAAACTTCTTTTGTATTATTTAATAAATTATTCAATGTAACACCCCTTTTACAAGCAATTTTCTTATTTCCAAACAATTTACTATTTCTACACACAATTTTATAAGAAGACAATTTAAATGGCAAAGAAATAAAATCATATTTTTCTTTAACCTTTACATCCTTACAAATATTACTATTAAATAAAATACTTTTAACAAATTTATCAGAGTACCCAACACTCAAATAATCTTTATAAAATTGATATTTCTGAAACAAAGCTACCCCACTAGAATTATTTAATTTAATATTCCTATGACAATAATTCCTTAAAGCAGCTACTTTATGAGATACAGACTGATAGCTATCAGGTTTAATTATAGATCTTAATTCTTTACTTTTAACTAAATGACTGCACAATAAACAATTAGTTTCTATATTTCTAATCACCAAAAGATCTAAAAATTTTAACTTACCAAAATCTAACCCCCCTCCTTCTAACACAAATTTTATAGAAGGATCAAAACAATTAAACTCATTTACAAATTCCTTCAATTTATCATTCTCAACTACAAATAAACAATCATCAACATATCTGACAAATAATTTTACATATAAACAATTCTTTTTAATAATAATTTCCTCTTCCATAAAACTAATATAAACTGAACATACTAAAGGAGAAATAATATAACCTATTATCCACCCTTCCTTAATCTTATAAAAATTACCTCTATAAGTAAAATACATAGAATCTTCCAATAACAAAAGCAAATCTTTAATTACCTTAATTTTATTTTTTGATAAAGAACTTTTCTTAATCAATACAGACAAAAGAACATCAATACTGCTTAACCTATTAACAGACTGATACATATTTTGGAAGTTTAGATATTGAAAATATGTATCAGTCTGTTAATAGGTTAAGCAGTAATGATGTTCTTTTGTCTGTATTTATTAAGAAAAGTTCTTTATCAAAAAATAAAATTAAGGTAATTAAAGATTTGCTTTTGTTATTGGAAGATTCTATGTATTTTACTTATAAAGGTAATTTTTATAAGATTAAGAAATGGAGGATAATAGGTTATATTATTTCTCCTTTAGTATGTTCAGTTTATATTAGTTTTATGGAAGAGGAAATTATTATTAAAAAGAATTGTTTATATGTAAAATTATTTGTCAGATATGTTGATGATTGTTTATTTGTTGAGAATGATAAATTGAAGGAATTTGTAAATGAGTTTAATTGTTTTGATCCTTCTATAAAATTTGTGTTAGAAGGAGGGGGGTTAGATTTTGGTAAGTTAAAATTTTTAGATCTTTTGGTGATTAGAAATATAGAAACTAATTGTTTATTGTGTAGTCATTTAGTTAAAAGTAAAGAATTAAGATCTATAATTAAACCTGATAGCTATCAGTCTGTATCTCATAAAGTAGCTGCTTTAAGGAATTATTGTCATAGGAATATTAAATTAAATAATTCTAGTGGGGTAGCTTTGTTTCAGAAATATCAATTTTATAAAGATTATTTGAGTGTTGGGTACTCTGATAAATTTGTTAAAAGTATTTTATTTAATAGTAATATTTGTAAGGATGTAAAGGTTAAAGAAAAATATGATTTTATTTCTTTGCCATTTAAATTGTCTTCTTATAAAATTGTGTGTAGAAATAGTAAATTGTTTGGAAATAAGAAAATTGCTTGGAAAAGGGGTGTTACATTGAATAATTTATTAAATAATACAAAAGAAGTTTTTGATAGAAAGACTATTCCTGGTGTGGTATATTTTATTCCTTGTTTATTTTGTAAGAAGGTTTACATAGGTCAGAGTAGTTTGAGTTTAAATGAAAGAATAAAGGTTCATAAAAGTAGAGTTAAAAATAGATATCTTAGTTCTGCTTTGTATGTCCATGAAAAAGATACAGGCCACACTATTGATTTTGATGAAGCTAAGGTTGTCTTCTTTGAGAGAAATGAAATCAAAAGAAGAATTAAAGAGTCTTTATTATTGACAATTTATTATTCTGAAGCATTTAACTTATTTAAGAGATCTTTTAATATTAAGGGTGGATGGGAAGTGAACGGATTTGTGGGTAGTTTTTAATAGTATATATAATGTGGGGTTTTTTTGTAATTCTTTACACTTGAGAAGTCTGCTTGTAGCAGTGAAACCTTAGGTTGTGTTTTAATATTATTTTTATGCTGGTCTGGTTTAATTTTAGATTTGGGGTAGTTTTGATTTTATATTGACTAGTTTAGCTTTATGCTTGTAATGTTTATATATATATATATATATATATATATATATATATATTTTTTTTTTTTTTTTTTTTATATATATATATATATATATATATATATATATATATATATATATATTAATGCAGGTATGGTTGGAATGATGTGTAATGACTTGGACATAACAAGAAAGAAAAACATAAACATTTCATTAATTTAAAACAACATTAACAATTTATTATAACATCTCAATAAAAATTTAAAATTTACAGTGTGTTATATTTATTTAATTATTATATTAAAAAAAACATAAAACATTATTAAATTTTAAAAAAATAACATTAAAAATAAATTTAACAATTTACACTTCAAAATTATTTACTATTATAAAATAATATTTTTTACTTTAAATGTATATTTCCATACTAAACATATTAATAATGTAAATAACTTATGTTCTACATTTTCCCACAAAAATATTTTTATAATATAATTTTTAAGTTAAATTTTCCATAATAAAATAACTTCATTATAATTTTATAACGTTATATACTCTCAGTTTATTTTTAATTATCAAATAAACATATAATTGTTTCAATAGTAAGCATGATGTGGTATTTACTTATATTATTTCTAATAATATACATCACTATCAGGTTCTATTTTCCATTATTACATTTCCATATCACTCCCACATACACTGTATAATTTGAGCTCTAAATATTTTTGAATATAATAGCATCCTTCAAATCTTTATTTAAAAAAAAACACTCTTTAATAATTCATTTGTTCAATATTTAACTTTTCTTGCATTAACTGAATTCTTGTCATCACTTGATAGTGTAGCTATTATTCTTTACTCAACTTTACAATTATCAAATGTGATGTATGGACATAGTAGTTATTAAAAGTGAGTGATTGACATCTAGAACTATGACAAATAATGAATGTATGGATATGTAATTTGAGGTCACATTTTTTATGCTACTGTTTATGTATCTTAAAACATACAGACTTCCTTTAATTGTATTACACTTAATATTAAATAAATCCCTATCACTGTAGGATTTTCTAATAACAACTTCCTGAACCACTAATTGTAAAACAGTTTTTATAAATCCTAAAATCTTGCAAATAAATATTATACTTCTTCTCATAAAAATAATATCTAAACTTCTAAACATAACATACCTTAAACACCGAGAAGCTTAATATAAAAGAAATAAATGATTTGGACATTCACTTAATTACTTATAACTTGTTCAGGGATTAATTATTCCTACAGTATACAATCATATACAAATTGTTATAACTATATTCATACTTCTTGTAAATTATCAACCCATGAATATAAATATAACAATTATGATATTTATTTTATCTGAATTTTAGATGGCCTTATTAATTACCATTAAATATAATAAATGAAAGTTACTTTAATCGTTCATTACTATGATTATTATTGGCAATTCTCTAGTTGGCTAACCTTTTGACATTATAAAATCATTATAAATAAAAGTAAAAAAAAATTTATTTTTTCTCCTTTTTCTTTATATCAAATATAAAATACTAAAATATTTTAAGTCTTAAAACTCCTACATATTAAGAATAATTATAACATTAATATTGAGTTAAAACTATACATTTCAATAACTAAGAAAGATAAATAAAAGTTTTTTTTGTTCCATTCCTCAAACTGAATCAATGAGGAAGCGCTAGTCTACATAACAACCAGTTAACTTAAACAAAGATTTTTTGCCTCTTTTTCCCTACATAATATTTCATAGTTCTTTACCCTGGAAAGAAATCCTAAGAAAATGTTACTCATCAATAACAAATAAAGAGTCCCTGTAATAAAGTTTATTATTCCTATGTTATTGATAAAAACTAATTCCTCCGTAGTTAATAAATAAGCATTTATTATTTAAGATAACCATTATAAAATTTTAGGCGTTTTTTTTTACTTTCAGCATTCAACTAACCACTGCAAAATTATCCAATTTTAAAAACTCTCCAAATCGTTCATATTTCATTTTAATATATTTGCATTTAACATTTCAATAACTTTAATAATACTTGCAAGTCACACTTTACAAATATAAAGTTCTCCTCCTGGATAGGGTATATTCATTATACTAAAACACTCACGAATTACTACTTAAACTGAATAGCAGTTAGTAAATACATTTTCACAAAAAAAAAAGTAGTCAGCATTATCCTTTTTCTTCTTAAAATTAATAACGCTTTCTTAAAGTCTCTCATAAATTTAAAATAGGAAATATAAATAGATTTTTTGAATAAAAGTCTATTTTTCTTACTGCTAATTAATAAAACCTGTCTCTATCACTCAACATATGAACAAAAATAAATATAAATTCTTTACATATCTTTCGAATTATTCTGTGGTCAAAATGGTTAGATATTCCACAAAGTTCTTTAACTAAAGACATTTTTCTCTTTTGAAATATATTTTTTCATTCAATTGTCATAGCTTTTTAATTGGCTTGGGTAGTACAGATGAGGCACATTTTATTGTTCCATTCCATAATAATATAAGTATCTAAACTTTTTTGAAATATTCTCCATAGTCTATAAGTTACTGTTACTACTTTTAAAGAACAAAATAATAAAATTTAAAATAAATTTACACTTAGATTTAAAAATTATGAGGAATACAGTTTATTCCTTCATTTTCTTTTCAAAGTATTCTTGGTTTCTCACTCTCTACGCTTATCACCTGTATTTGTAGGAATAATCTATCCTAGATAATTGGTCAATTAAAGCCAGACACTTGCTAAAAAATTACATATTGATTACTTCTGTCTAGCCTTTTAAAATAGTAATAAATATTATTAAATAATATATATTTTTTTTAATTTTACTTAATACAATATTTAAATACATTTCTTAGTGAAAACGTTATTTATTACAACTTAAATTTTTAATTCCTAAAAATGTTATCATTTATGTTACTATAATAATTATTTTTAATATTGTTATAAAATTGGTACAATATTTTTTTTGTAAAAAAATACATTTCATTTACACAAGTAATTAATTTACTTTAAGGACAAGGAAAGAAAATTCAATAAATTGTGGAATCAATGTGTGTACACACTTATTAACACACATTTCATTCTGCATTTATTACATCATTATTAAATAATTATTAAATAGCAATTTTAAATTAAACTGTTAATAGTTATGAAAATATTAATTTTAATCACTAACCTTATGGATTATACAATATATTATATGATTTTAATAATTACACACTTTTATCTTGAAAATAAGTAACATGTTATATCTCAACTTTATTACTTGAATTAAATCATATTGCTTTACAGTAACCTAGCTTCATTTTAATATTAAAGAATCGGTGTATTTTAATCTATTTTGTGTATTATGTAATATGTTATAACTGACTATGGTATAAATTTTAAATTTTTTTGTAAAAATTGACTATTATTCACATCCATAGAATAATATAGCAAAATAGAGAGGCTACAATATATATATATAATGAGTTATATCTGTATTATTTTGTTTTAATTTCTGACGTTTGATATAAGAACAGCTATACTTATTAAGGGTAACATCTTACTGAATAACTATTGTTTTAAAAAATAACAAGGCTGACTGTGAAGTAATAAGCAATCATTCTTATATATATATATGTGTGTGTGTGTGTGTCGGTTAAATATTCAGAATAGTTGGATTAACAACAATTTTATTTCTTGTTTTTATCTGAGGTGGATTGTGTCAAAGTTGTGAATGGAGTGAGTTTGACAGTTGTAAATAAAAATGTAACAGTTCTTTCAATTTTATAATTAATTGTTTCCAAATAGATTTTGTTGTGCTTCTTCATATTTATTTAAACCATCAGATCTTTTCAATATTTCAATAGACTCTTTCATGGTTCTCAAATCATAGTTTTACAAATTTTACCGTATTCAGTATAACAATACAAAAAAAAATAATAATAGATATAGCCAGATTAGGACAGGTAGTTGTGTGTGTGAGTGTGTTTCTTTCATTTAATTCATGCATTTTTTAAAATTCAGAATGAAGAGTTTATATTATGTTACTTTCTTGTTTTAACAATTCACTTTATTTATTTCATTTTTTTTATTATTTTAGATTAATGTTTATTTTTATTTATTCTATTTTGTTATTATATAATGGTTTTTGTCGCCATTGAATTTATTTTTAATGGAAATCGTAAGAAATTTAATGATTTAAATTCTAATTGAATTAAAACATAAATTGATATATAGGAGATTAAATATAATGCAGATAGGAATTGTAGTTTAGAACAAATATTTTGCTGCATATAACTTTTTTATTTTTCTTCACATAAATAATATGAAAAATATACTATTTGTATTATCATTATTTTATATTATCTATTGCAAATGTTACAACTGTTCTGCATTCCAAAATAACATAAAAAGAAATGTTTATTAAGAACTGTAAATAGGCTGCCCAATTTAAAATTAGTCTATATCATGATAAATATTATTGATCACATATTTAATGTGATAGTTTATTTATAACCAAAACGTGGATTATTTTTTAACTTTTTCAGAATCCATTTTATTATCTATATTATAGCAAAAATAAGTAAAAATCTTAATTTTTGGAAATAAGCATCCTGATTTTATTTTTTCATGTTTATGATAATCTTTTTATAATAACACCAATTCACAAAACGGAATATACTTCTTTTCTAAAGATTACAATCATATGTTGCATTAATAGTGCTAAGACTTGGCAATCATTAGCATTACACAAAAGTTGAAAAATATCCAAATTTTTAATTTAAATCTTCAAGGTTAAAATATAAATAATAAGCCTCTTAAAACGCTAAAACAGTGTTGAGATATTTCAAAATATTTATAATAGGAATCAAAATATATCAAAGTTTACATCTATCCCCTTCCCAAGCATAACGTTAAATCAAATTCGACACATAAGTATAGTGTGTTACGTTATATATAAGTATAATATGTTCCATATTATTAAAGGCTTTGTTCTTATCAATATTATTTGTAGCCAAAATAATCTTATATACAATTATCTATTTGTATCAGTTAATCTAAGGTAAAATTCCAGGGTTCATAAGATCTATAGTATTTATAGTGCAAATATTTATATAATAAACATCTTTTTAATCATTCATTGTAACTGTTAAGAGAATAACAATAAATAATACTTGATAAAAATGTAGAAAATAAACAATCAAGTATGTAAGAAAAAGGTATAATGACATACTATGCATTACTTTTATAAATAAAAAATATGTAATATCGCTATTTAAACTTGAAAGCAATTTATTAAATTGCAGATATTATGTCATTATTGAGGAAAATATTATTACACTAATCATCAGGCAATCTAAATTCTAAATAATTTTAGATTTTTAATATAGTTCAAAAAATGATATGGAAAAGTCATCGATATTCTATATACAATTATAATCAATAGGTTAAAATTAAGAGCGTGCTAATAGCTCTAAACAAGCTTTTTTTTTTATTTATTTATGATAAATGCTACTACAAGAAAAGGCATTCAAATCATTTTTATCTTGGATTGTCCCCATCCCCAGACCGGTTTCGACCTATGGGTCTCTTCAGTGAGGAGTTGGGACATTAGATCTAAAAAACCAACTCAATCAAAGCATTTATCTAAAAGATAATTGTTAGAAGAAGATCTGAAACTTTTAGACATCTACATGTCTTTAAAGTCAGCTCTCCAACTGAAAAAATCATATGGGCCTGAACTTAATTCAGATACTCCATATATTAGTAGGCTTAGCTCTTTAATTTAGCTAAAGCCACAACAGCAAAATAATAATAGTAATAATAACAAGTCAGATGCCACATGACTTATATATAGCTTGCACTTACAAATATGTAAAATTAAGAGCGTGCTAATAGCTCTAAACAAGCTTCTTTTTTTTTATTTATGATAAATGCTACTACAAGAGAAGGCATTCAAATCATTTTTATCTTGGATTGTCCCCATCCCCAGACCGGTTTCGACCTATGGGTCTCTTCAGTGATGAGTTGGGACATTAGATCTAAAAAACCAACTCAATCGGAATCTTTAACAAAGATCTAAAAATTCCCTTAGCTGATAGGCTGATTTTGGTTTTGTTTTTAGTAATAAGGTATTCAATTTTCTGCACAACCATAGTCATTTTATACGTAATAATGTTATTGTATAATAATAATAATAATAATAATAATAATAATAATAATAATAATAATAATTGTTATTATTATTATTATTATAATTATTATTATTATTATTATTATTATTATTATTATTATTATTATTATTATTATTATTATTATTATCATTATTATTATTTCACGGTGCCCATTATTTTTTCTCTTGTTATTGACTTTCTTTACTAATGAGAACTGAAATAATAAATATATGAATGTTTGCAAGGACAACCAACAGATATATTATTTTAATATTACTTTAACATTTTAAAACCATCACAGTCTTTTGTGTGAAGATATCAAGATTTTTTGTACATATATCATCAATAATGTGCTTTGATTCAAAATAGAGTATATCACTCTAGTCAAATTTTTCAACTCTCCTGGTTGACTAAATTATAATTTATTAATCATTTTAGGTGATCCTAATAATGCTCATGTCAATTTGTTATTATATGTAGATATAATCTGGAATATTTTTATGATAATAATATAGAACAAAATTTATAATTGACAATGTAAGTACAATGACCAGAACAAATATTTAAATAATGATAATGAAGTAACAAAAGAAACATTATGCAAGAAGTAATAATGCTTGAATTCACATTAACTAATTAATCCCTTTATGTATTAATTTCACATTTAAAGTGGTGAATATAAATCGTAATACAAAAATATACATTTATTTTTAGGGTTATTATTTATGTTATGTAAACTATATCTAAAATAAATAAAGAATATAAAAATATTGAAATGGTTTTTCATTTCCATCATATTTGGAACAGATAGGAATAGCTAATACCATCAAAAACACTTAACTTGGTTAATAAGCTATTCACTTAGAACATTAAAAAAGTAAATTCAATATGCATCTATGTGTGTATAAGAAATAAACCCAGTGCATATTGCTACATAAAAATTCAAATATAAAATATCAAATGACCCCTTGCCAAAGAGATGTTTTCACCACAATTATCTTGCATCTGAATTTCAAACAGCACAGACAATGGGTAACCCTCTTGGCCATATATTGCAATGTTATTAAGTACATCATAGTAAAGACTTAAACATACTAGAAACGTGATATCCAAATTACTAATGACTTTAAATTACTCAAAACCAAATGCTATTTTACTTATAGAAAAAAAATCAAATACACTAATCATGTTATCTTTGAAGTCTCCCAATATATTTACACAAAAAGAATTGATACAATGCAATCGCTAACTGAAAATTCAAATATAAAATGTCAGATAACTCCTTCCTCCTTTCAGTATACATAAATGATTAAATGAAATAATTCTTTTATAATTTTCATTGAAAGATTAAAAGCAAAAACATCCTTTATTATATATTTGTCTTTAGAGAATGACTAGACTAGAGGCAAAACTCTCCATACAGTAGTGTCATTAGTACAAGCCAGAATAATTAATGAATGATAGATTTATGCATAAAATCCCTGTCTAGTGCCTACTCATCCAATATATACAGATTAGTTTCAGGCTTGTGGCTTTCATCAGTGAGTAGCTTTGGATCTTAAAGTGTTGCACCTAGATCTTAGGACCTAATGCAACCATCCACATCTTAGTATAACTATAAAGTCTTGAATATAAAATGGAAAATACAAATAATGTTTTCAATTCAATATTATTTGCTTGTATGGTCATATATGTCTGAACTCAGTTCAGCATCTATACATTTTGGTGTCTCTGGTTCTTCAATAACCACAGTCACCAAAACTGAAATGAAAACATTATTCTTTTCAGTTTAGATTTAAAGCTTTATAGTTAATTAAAAAGGTATAAAATGGTTGCTAGTAGGTTGTATTACATCCTAAGTTTTAGTTCAGTGTTCTCAAATTTAAGGTTCCACCATGATGAAAGCTACAATCTTAAAACATGTCTATCAATATTGAATGAATAGGTACTAAATAGATATTTTATGCACAAACCTTTTAACATCCTTATTTACTGTGCCTTAAACTAAGTAATGCAACAGTATGGAGACTTCACCTTTGTGTTTACAGCTTGTGTAAACATAAAGAATGGTGGTCTTGTGATGTTGACTGGTTTAATGATTAAATTAATTAGTAAAGTACAAATTAATTCATATTAATTTAAATCTAGAAAAAATGCACATGAAATGGCCACCTGATTAAAAACAGTCATAAAATATAAAATAAAATAATATTTAGTGGTTTTCTAACTTAATGAGGAAAATGAGGTCAAAGAATTAATCTTGGTTGGAATGCATCTGGTAGAAATAACTTATTAGTAAAATAAAATATGTCTATGTGAAGTGTGTAACAAATGAGTGTTACCAGTTCTTACTTATGTATTTAAGGCTTGAACACTTAACTGAAGAGCAATACAGATACTTCAAATCACTCAAAAAATTATGGAGAGATGCTTGTTAGGATGAGCAAGAAATGATGAAAAACGAAGTACATCAGTGAGAGAACGAACAGTTTTACTAACAGCATTGAGAAATTTTAAAGTCTAAAATGGAGTAGGACTGGATATATTTCTAGAAAAGATTAATGTAGATAAGCAGTTGAAATCTTAAACTGGATTTTTAGAGGTAGTAAAACATTTAGGAATTAGCCATGTGTGAGATGGATGGTCGAAATAAGAAAATGGGATGTTGTAATATGGAGAACCCAAGATAAAAATCAGGCAAAATGGACTTAATTTGGAGATACTTTTATCATGCAGTGGATCAATAATGGTTGAAAATTATATGTTATATATTTTATGTAGAATAGTAAAATGAAGAAGAATTGCAGACGATATAGTATCTACAGTTGAAGATGAAAAGAATTTTCAAAGTGTGTTGAAAAATTTTAGAAAGAATATAATGTGGTAATATGGATTGAAGATTAATGGCAAAAAGATCACGCATTCATACTTAGGAAGAAACACAAAGAGAATGTAATTTCCTATTCATAATGAGATAGTTAGCTGAACAGGTAAATGGAATAAAATAATTGGATAGTTGGTTTAGTGAGGATGTGAGAAGTGAAAAGGAAGTTAGAAGAGAATAGCATTGTCCAAAAAGTTATTAATTATAAATAAAATATTTAATATATCATTAAAAAAGAGAATTATAGAAAGAAATAATCATATATATAGTGGGTGGTAAATATTATAGATGGTTGTGAAAAGTGGACAATGCATGAAAGAATTAAAAAAAACCATTAGACATCTTTGAGATATGAAAGTGGTGAAGGTTGGCAAAAAATAATAGGATATACAAAATGAAATATAAGGTTATTTTCAAAAGCAATAATAATAATAATAATAATAATAATAATAACAATAATAATAATGATGATAATAATAATAATAATAATAATAATAATAATAATAATAATAATAATAATAATAATAATAATAATAATAATAATAATAATAATAATAATAATAATAATAATAATAATAATAATAATAATAATAATAATAATAATAATAATAATAATAATAATAATTGATTAGAAAAATGTATTGGACATATATTTAGAAATAATAATAGTTTAATGGAGAAAGGTTTTGGGACAATGATAAATGGGAAGAAGAAAAAACAAAAGCTAAATACTGTTGGATAATATAAAATTTATGAAAAGATATAGAGAATTATTAGAGGAGAATAAAAACGATACTTCAGCTGTGTTTTTGTTCTCTACCCTTACCCTGAATAAACTCCACTATTGGATTGTTGATATATTTTTAATTTCAACTTATATTTATATTGATTAATCTAAATCAATTTTTTAATCATCAAATATTTTTTAAATGAAATATAACGTTATTAAATTTCATGTCGGCTAGCATTTTAACATATGCATCTTTAAAAAGTGCTAACTAGTAAATAATTGAAAATCCTCTATTAATTATTTCTTATCGAGCTAGACTTCCCAACAGTAAATAACAATGGACCCCTCATACACTGACATGAACAAGTGTATGTATGGTGTGTGCATTCTTTTAACTTTTCATAATTGAAAACTACAATTCCAATTATCTTACATTGTAAACAACTTAAAAAATTTTAGATTTGTAATACATAATTTTTAAAAAATATAATAAATAACACTTTTACTGTTTTACGAGTTTCAACTTTTTTATTTTATTTAACTTATTGTTACACATATATATGATTACAAAAAAATATATATAATAATCAATAGAAATTTAATTTGTAAAAATTCATGTTATCGTTTTAAAAATATATTCTTTTTTATTAATCCCATTTAAAAAATTACTATCATTATTGTAAATGTTATCAAAGATAAAACTGTTAATCAATTTATCAGACATTCTAATGTTTAATTAATCTTACCTGTTGTTTTTTTATTATATAAAAAAATAGGAATTTGGAGTCTATTTATGCTTATGTATACTGTACATTGAATAAAAAAACCTCTACAATTTGAAAGTATAATTTGTTTTAATCTAAAAAAAATTTTAATGTTAAAGCTAAAACAAAATATTTATAAGCATGTTTATTTATATTTATGATGTAAATAACATCCTTTCTTGTTTTAACAAACAATAGGATAATATTACTAAATTTTTCTGCCAAGAATTTCTATATATGTTCAAATAATTTGTTTACATTATTGTAATTTAAAATAATTTGCATATTCCGAGCACATACTTTGCATAAAATTTTTTATACCATTCATTTCGAAGAAAATACATAGAATATTAAATTTAAACACAATAAATAAATATTTGGTCCCAAGTTAGCATTGTTTTTGTAATGAATACTATAACAAATATCTTTTAAAAATATTTCCAGTAATTTGTCGCAATCGCCTTAATTGTAATCAAATTCTTTAATTAACAACCAAATACATGAGTTTATATCCTTCTTTGTATTTTTCCTGTTATTTAATTTTAAGATAAATATTTAGTTTTTTTTAGATAAATATCTATTGCTTTTCATAAGCAATAAGACACTATTGTTGCGGTTGGATGTGACTTCCTGCGTCACTTTTATGAATTTGACTTGCAGTGGTTTGAAGTAACATGCAAAGACTTACAAGTGTATTTCAACATTAGCTTTTTGAACAAACGTTAGTATTATTTTTATATCACATTTTACTTATCAATATGTACTCTCTAATATATCTCTTTGTTTCTCGTACTATACTTAGTGGACATTATAATTCACTTGTTGTAATAATATTTCAATGTTGTTAGTACTACGTAAACAAATAGAGAAGCAGAGAAATTAAAGCAGTTAGCTTTTAACCAGCATTGACATTTTTTATGGACACTGTAATATTTTTGGTGTAAATGACTCTGGTCCATAAGTTGGTATCAGAGACAATCACATTCCACATTGAATTTTGGTGACACTGTCCAGTACACAAAACAGTACACAAAACAGACAGTACTCCCTCATTATTAGAGTGCTTTCACTGAGAGTATTTCAAAGACTTCTTCTGAAAGGTCTAGTTGTCATGATGCATGTATCAATATGCACTACATTTTTATTTAGAATGACTGTTGAACTTTATGCTGGTGTTGTTTTCATAACAGTTGTCAAAATGAATCTTGACATCTATGATTTTGACTATGTTTTGAGTCTCACTAATAACAACAACATCAGTATAAGACTGCCATCAAAGTCCAGAATGGATTGATTAATCCTGAGCAGCCATAAAATCTAATGGCTTTGTGCCATCATTCAGTATAAAAATGTGACAAAGGAATATTGGGAAAGTGTGTAGTTTTCAATGAGCAAATGCATGTGGTAGTGTTTCATTTGTAATACCATATTATCTATACCTGTTGCCATAGCCACCAAACTTGTGATTACCATTCATGCAAACATAATCCAGCTGCACTCTGTGAATCAAGCACCAGTGACAGTTCCTATTGAAGTCAACACAATACATGAAATAATTGGACGTGTCAGCTCTATTTGAGACCTCAAACAGTTTGCCTTGGTCAGGCTTAGCCAACAAAATATTTTTATATTATTCACATAAAGCAACTTGAAATTCTCTACAGCATTTATTGGGTTTAAATTTTGTCTCATCCCATTTCATGACTAGTCCACCTGAAAATTTTAAAAAGCACAAGAATCCAATTTTATTCTTTAAAAGACTTGTGACTTTACACAACCTAAACCAGACATTGAAGATATTTGATGATTTTGAGTTAATGTCACTTTCTGTAAAGCTATTTTGATATACCACTACGTTCATGGGGGTCCATATGCTTGTGAACAGCAATTTCCAGGGTGCTTGTAAAAAGAACCAAGTATTAAAACAACAGCTTGAATTCATAAACACCTGAAAAAATGTTCACATATTGAACGATTGGTAAGATATTATGGTCACCATCTTAATAGCTTAAGTATAAGTATTCTATTAATGCATGATGAGAAAGATTAAGATATCTCTTACAACTGACTTTACATTTTTGTCAAAATGAGGTAATGATTCCTTTTTCACAATACCATTTCAGAAGAGAAAGACAAAAAAGGAGAATAAATGCATTGATAGATATGAATTTTGCCAAGGTGCCAATATAAAACAATTTTTATCTATCAAAGACTACTTCAGCATATCTTCCAATATGGTATCTTGTAGGAAACTCTAGATAATGATAAAAATCTTTTTCAAAAAGATATATTAGACTTTGATCCCGAAAAATGAATTCTGAATACAACCCTAATCTAGCTTTTCAATCAATGTGCAGTAAAGAACCCTTTCTCTTATTAAATCAGAGACCATGCCAGGCAGAAATTGTTATTACAAAATTAAGAAGCTGTTGAAGCTCACTAAGGCTCACAGGATTATGTCTACAATTTATGCTAAATAGTCAATGTTCTGGTCAAAGAGATTTTAACCTAATTATAATCTGGAGACAGTTTGTAGAATAAACTCTAGTGAGAGTTTAAAAATGATGGGGCTGAAATGGCAACTCTACTTGACAGCAAAGAGTAAGATAATTTCTGTTGAAATTTTGAGCCACTCACTAGATGAGTTGTATTGCTCAAGTGCAGCTTTAAATGACAGTGTTAGTGGTGTATTAATGGCTATTTACTCAAGAGTCTCAAATATTGCTTCTTGGGATATAGATCCACATGCATTTGTCAAGTCTAACCAAACAATACAGCTTGTGTGAGAATTGTGTCTGACAACTGCCACATAATATTGTACTAGAAAGTTATGCTCAGTGCACTAATTTACTAGAATAATTAATTTCTGAGAGTCACTCAGCTCCTCATGGTACTTAATCTACCAGTACATGCAGCTTACAATAGAAGCTAAATGAAACTTTGTAATAATGTTATATAATGTGATCAGATTTAACTTAGTGATGTCTTCCATATTACCCTATTTGGGACCAGGCAGTGACAGAATTATGCCAGGTTCGAGACACATAAACAAAATGCTTAATACAATTGTATATGGTGCACAAAATAAAGCTTTCAATGTCATTATTTTTCAGAGCTGTGTTGATGAGATTTCATTCATGGTGTAAAAGAGTTGAGATCAAAATTCAGAAGAAATAAACAAATTATCAAAAAGATTATTTGTTGTAGTAGAGAATTTTGGCACATTTACTGCAATATCTGAAGCCACCAGAGGAGCTGCACTAAATACATTAGCAAAGAATTTTGTAAATCATTTATTAGGAATTGGGCAAGAATCTGAGCTTTCTTGTATATTCTATGTAGTTTTGTGGCAGCCATAAAATTAAATATATTTCTTTATTTAGTAACCCTATTTTTTCATATTGGACATAACCTATTCATTTTGAGAATACATCATTGAAGCAGAAGACATAAATCATTTGGAGATCAGTATTTGTCCAAATGGAGTATCTTTTAAGTCTGTAGGAGGAGAGTAGACTATGACAATTCAATCCAACAATGAGAGCAGTAGGGACCATAGTGACTGAATCACTACCAGTAACAGAATTTCTTAATATATTATCAGCAGCAGATAAAGCAGTACATTCATTGCTGATATTGTTATCATTAACATAATTATTAAAAATAGGGTGCACTGAATGCATGTCATGGGGTCTGTTTCCAGTTGAAACAACATATAAATCAAGAAAGTCTATTTTCAAAGAAGGGCCTGCTCTGCAGAAAATCAGAACTAAATTACAAATAATGTTGGTAATGACACAATCTGTTATATAACAATCACCCAAAGTTGCTGGATCAAGTGAGTTCCTAGAATAGCCCACATAACTGGTAATGCCATAATTACCACATATATAGAGCTAGAAGATATACTATTACAAAAAACAACTTCAATAGTAGACAAAAAAAAGTTCTCAGCCCACATCTCACCAGAGAAGTGGGAAATATTATAGTCTCTGTGACTTCAGTATTAATGAACCAGGATTATTTAGCCTATTCTGTCTAATGACTGGGCTACTAAAGGAAGGGTAATTTAGGGAGGGGAGAATCATATGGGAGGTAATGGCATTGAATAGATCCTCCTTAGATGATGCTTGCATTACTTTAGAGTATTAGATGGCAATTTACATCCATCATTAAAATGTTATGTATCAGTTATGATAACACCTGATATGTTTAATCTAATCTTCATGTTACTCATAATACTTAGGTATAGGCTCAACCATATGGTGGCAAAATGACAGTGAAACATCTAGAGTATAAGCAGACCTACTCTGAGACATTACACCACCAGCATCAAATTATCCTCATTAGGTGATTATGATAAGTATGAACTGGACAGCAGATCATCAGTAAACCCAGTAGGAATCTCAACAATGAGAGGTCACTGGGTAAAGGTTTTTGGATCCTGATCACAAAGTGGTCTGTATAACGAGTTATTCAAATCAAAATAAACAATAAATAATTCAATAAATGTACCTGATCATATATAATATTCTGACAAATGTATCAACATAAGGGGAAAAAATGTAAAAAAGTGAAAAAGAGACAACTAATTTCATTCATTTTTTATTTTCTCTCTTTCGTTTTCTGTTTCTCTAATAATAATAATAATAATAATAATAATAATAATAATAATAATAATAATAATAATAATAATAATAATAATAATAATAATAATAATAATAATAATAATAATAATAATAATAATAATAATAATAATAATAATAATAATAATAATAATAATAATAATAATAATAATAATAATAATAATAATAATAATAATAATAATAATAATAATAATAATAATAATAATAATAATAATAATAATAATAATAATAATAATAATAATAATAATAATAATAATAATAATAATAATAATAATAATAATAATAATAATAATAATAATACATTTCACACAAAATACAATAGGAAAAAAGTAAATCTAGAACAGATTGCAAATAAATGTATAATAATAATAATAATAATAATAATAATAATAATAATAATAATAATACATTTCACACAAAATACAATAGGAAAAAAGTAAATCTAGAACAGATTGCAAATAAATGTATCTTCATACATAAAAAAGCATACATGTGGGTTGGCCATAATCACATAAAATGAACACAATCCATATAAGAAAATCCACTATAAACGGGAAAAAATCACTAAGTGTAATTCTGTTTGTAAGAAGTAGTTAACAATCATTTTTAAAATTGAAAAGAGATTTTCTCAGCAGCATAAATCCATCCCAATAGTAAATCATATATAATTAATTTAATTCGTATTGAGGAATTTTTTAAAATTTACTAAATTAATATTATTGGCATCTTAGAATTATTAATTATGGCTTACATTAAATAATTGTATAATATTACTAGTTATTGTTATCAGTTCTAAGATTCTATTTAATAGAGATGAGTAACCATATTATAGAGCGTGTGTTGTTTTTTTAAATGAGAATATATTCAATATGGAATTATATCTTAATATATCAAATGTGCAAACTTTAACATTTGAAATCGCACAACACAGACGAATAGTAGATTTCATTTTATGTTGATTGTTTTTTTTAAAGAATTGATATCAAAAACAATACTGGGATAACTACTCAAGAAATTTATATATTATTTTTATTTATAAAAATGGTTACCTATAATACTACATAATACTATCTTACATCTTAATTTATAAATTGCATGTGTAATTTAAAACTTTTTTATTATATATAATTGGCAAGTTTTTTCCAATCTCGAATATTGATTGTCTTTACAATATGTTACTTGCTTTAGAACAGGGGTAGTCAACCTTTTTATACCCACAGCCCACTTTTGTATCTCTGTTAATAATAAAATGTTCTAATCGCCCACTGGTTCCACAGTAATGGTAATATATAAAGTAGGGAAGTAACTTTATAAAATTTATAAAGCAGAGTTACAGAAAGCTAAAGCAAATAATATAATTACTTACCAAATACTTTATGTTGGACTTCACTAAGTTTGGCAGAATAAATCTTTATAAAACAACTTACTGTAGTTAAATCTATCTTTTTATTTATACTTTGTATACATAGAAGCATGAAGTCTGATGAAATTACATTAATTTAAATTATTAATGAGATTCCTGAGGCTGATGCCACAAAACTAAATATAGAATATCTGGTCAATTTTAGTAAGGAACAAATGAAGATATCCTCTTTTGGAAATATTCAGGTTGTTTCTTTCTTTGGCCATAATATGATTAGCAGCACTAAAGCCTGATTCCACAAGATATGAGGTAGGGAAAGGAAAGGTATAATAAACTTTATATCATTTTCTACATATTTGGACATAAGACAGATATTTTTTTTATTTTGCCATAGGTTTTCATATACATCACTATCGAATTTATGTTTACTTTCTTCATTATATCTAATTTCTTGGCAAGTTGCAGCAGCCTCTTCAATATTTGCAGTAAAAATATTTTTTTATCCAGTCATACACCTTCAATTTCAAAATATCTTCAAATTGTTTTTCCATGTCCAATTTAAGTTAGATGACATGGCTACTGAATCTAAAGATTCTCTGGAATTACATCATCTTTTATAGATGATAATTCAGCAAACTGATGAAATTTCTCTCTTCCATAGATTATAATGAAGAAACAAAAGTTTGTCAATAAATAATGATACAATACTTTGGTAACCTATAAGAGTTTTATTAGCTCATTGAAACTGCAAATTGACATCATTAAATCTCTTGAAAATATCTGCCAAATAAAAGGCATATATGTTTACTTTTTTTAACAGTTGACACTGATTAGTCTCATAATTACTTTCAAAAAATTGTATGAGACATTCATATAATGCTACAAAATGAGCCAAATGAGTGCCCTTTGACAGCTACCAAACTTTTGTGTGCAAAAGTAATATATTAAAATCTTCATTATTGAACATGCAAAGCTGTCAAAACTTGCTATCATTTTTTACATTGGATTTGGTCTTGTTTACAACTTGAATTATTATAGTTAATGATGAATGGAGAGTTGTACTTAGATGTTTTTCTACAAGATGTTGTTTGTGCACAACACAATGAGTATATAAAACATTTGTCACTTCTTTCTTCAAATAAGCAGCAAATCCATGATAGCAACCTACCAATGATAATATTATTCAAAGAAATATTATTATTTTTGTAAAATATGTTTTCACAGTATTAAATATAGATAATTCTTTGTATCTGTCCATGAGATATATTGCAAATAGCATTTCTTCTCATAATGTATTGTTTTCATCAAAATAACATACATGTGCCATCAGTAAAGGGTTATTATTTTTAAATATAGACTTTTTCCTATTGCATGAAAAATGAATAGTTTTGGAGAATACTTATAAGTTTTCGTTCAATATTAACTGACATTTCTTCAATTCGTTGCTTTACTGTGCTATCGTTTAGGGGCAATGTTTTTAAAATTCCAGGAATATCTTGATGCATCACTGTGGGGATAATTTTTTTATAGAGGATATTATTACAGTTTCTCCAATATTATAGCTTTAGCCACTTTTTGCAATTAATTGTGAAATGCAATAAAATGCAATTAATCCATCCTCATTTGCTGCATGTTGCTTCTTAAATGATGCAACGATTGTTGAATGATTTTGAGTTTTTTTATATATTTCCTGAAAATATTCAATGGGCTTGTTCTTATCATTTGGATGCTTTGTATCAAGATGTTTTCGCAATTGACTTGGATTCATTGCCTCATTGTATAATGTTTTATGACATAATAAACACATTGGGTGTTGTTTATTTACAACAGATTCTATGAGACCTATCCTTAGATACTCTGGTAAATAGCCATGAGTGTGTTTCTTTTTTTTGATACATGGGCTCACAATATTTCATAATATTTGTTTGAAGTTGTAGGCACATGCTCACTCTCACAAATTTAACTGTGTACTGACCAATGTGATCGCAAACAAAAGAGCCTGCACTGTAAATCATCATCTGTGCATGCTTTTCATGCATCATGGATTGGGTTTGGGGTAAGATGATACACCAGCTATTTTGGGACAAGACTCTTTGTTAGTGGTCACACTATAGCTCCATTTAGTTTTACTTACTTAACATGAACTGAACTTATGCACAGGAGATACAATGAGTATATTTTCAGAAATTTAAATTGTCTCAGGAAAATTTTATGAAAACTGAATGAAATATTTTTAAATAATGCTATGAAGTTTTTTTTAAAAAGTCAAATAATTTTTAAAAAAAAAAAAGTGCTTCAGTATCAGACTAAACCCATAACACCTGCCATGAAGGCTGGAATGCCTACTAGTAGGCAGTAAAGACCAGGTTGACTATGACTGCTTTAGAACAATGGAAAAAGAATAGAAAGATTGAAGGTTAGAGAAAAATTTGTGGGTCAAGTGCCAGTTACTTAAAGATTATTTTATAAATGAAATATACAATGTTGCAGGAGTTACCAGATGAAAGTAGGAAAGTAGGACTAAAGATAAATGTTAAAAAGACTAAAGTAATGTTTAATAGATTTTTCTCAAAATATGAAAATAAAGATTGATTATGAAGAATTAGAAGAAGTTAACAGTTACAAATACCTTGGTCAAAATATTAATACAGATGGAAATATAATGGAAGAAATTAATCATAGAATTAAACTTGATTGGAGCACTTTTAGTAGAAACAACTTGATACTAAATGGAAATATGCATATGTGATTGAAAAGGAAGGTATTTAAAAATGTGTTTTACCAGTTCTTACTTATGGATCTGAGAATTGGACACTTAATAGAAGAGCAATACAGAGACTTCAGACCACTCAAAGAAGTATTGAGAGATGCATTTTGGGAGTAACAAGAAGGAATCAAAAACACAATGTATGGGTAAGAAAACAAACAGGTGTTACTGACCTCATTGAAAAAATTAAAAGACAGAAGTGGAGTTGTGCTGGACATAGTGTTAGAAGAGATGATAATAGATGGACAATTGAAATTTTAAACTGGATTCCAAGAGATTGTAAAACGCTCAGAAAGAGACCACATGTGAGATGGATGGATGAAATAAGAAAATGTGCAGGGGTGATGTGGAGAAGAGAAGCTAAAGATAGGAGAAGATGGATTGAACTTGGAGAGACCTTTATCCTGCAGTGTATTGATAATGGTTGATGATGATGATGATGAATTTAATATTTATAAATACAGTGATTATATATATATGTAACGTATAACTTTAAAAATTTTATCCACTTAGGAGCACTTTGGATTACTAGTCTTTGTCAACTAACACTTTGAAAGGCTAACCTTTCCACAATTTTGTGATCTTAATGCTGCATATCTGTTAATTAAGTTTTGTTGGTATTTGTATATTACCATAGGTTTTTTTATTTTTCATTTGTTGTTATTTTTTTCAATTTGCAATAGTTTTACATAGTTATAAATGAAGTTAAAACCATAAATACATGACTTATTACGGTCATAAAAAACGGATGCTAAAACATTATTATTTACTTTGAAATTTTGGTTCATTTTCTGAATCTTTTTAATAACATCAAGTGTTCTTTAATTCTTTTTTCTAACGTGCTTCTCAATTCCCTTATATATCTGCTACCACATATACATATCTATTTATAAGTGATGAAATTTTTTATTTATAAATGAGGTTTTATCTTTAGAGTTATTTATTAATGTGTTTATTGTAGAAGTACTTAAAATGCAATGCATACCTACCTTTATAAATTTTGCTTATAATTTTTATTTGAAGAAATACAGACATATATATATATATATATATATATATTGTAACCGTTCGATTGTTGTCCCAACTACATAATATCACCAAAACATAAGTGCGCTAAGAATTGTAACCTCGATCACCGATCAATTCCCGCTGCACATTGTCAGCTATTAAGAGCTGTAACCAAAAGCATATCATGCTATCTATATTATGCACCAAAGACCACAACCAACATCTGGAGCAACTTACCACAGACCAAACCAATGATATAACATAAACTTTTTATGATTTAATTTGATCGCAGCCAGGGTGTACCGCGAAGACCTATCATAGTAGTATGATAAAATACATTAAACAAATTATAAGTATGTAATGTTATTATCTTTCAAACCTTAATTTGCGATTTTCATTGTATGAGACCCGATGTCCGACCATGTACAAGATGGCATAATTTGTGGAACTACATAAGATTATGAAATTTTAAACCATCTATATGATTTTAAATACAAATGCTAGTCCAGGTAAAGCTTTGCAATAAATAAACATAAATACTTGGGTTCTTTTTTTTTATAGTTTACAATATCACTGAGACTCTTATTATACTGACAAATGACAATTTAAAAACGTTAAGTAAATATATTCAATCATGTCATTATCTGGTAAATCTGTTTACAGGTTTAATAATCAATTTATATTGTATACTAGAATCAACTACGCAAAGCTAAAATGATGGAAAAGGTAAATGGGATTTTATTGTACCTTACACATCATAAACTACCAAAGACGAAAAGCATCCAAATGTTTTCTCAAAATATCACTAAACTCTTATATCATGTTGACGATAGTATGTACTTCAATGTATGCTCTATCCAAGGTTTATGATTTCTGATTTTACGAATGACAAATAGCAACGGCACAGTAAGTTTAATTATAAATCAACGTTTATTTACAAATTTATGAATAATAAGTAATTAATTCTAATGTTATAATTAAAGACATAAATAAACAAATAAAATAAATAAATTATAATTCCATCGACTTTCTTCAATAACATATCATAGGTATGGTTTTTAAAAACCTAATCATACCTTATATTTCAATTTGATATAATGAATGTATTGAGGAAATTATACTAAATTCAACATCAACTCATGAAACATCTAATGTCATTTCCAGATTCAATAAATCTATACCGTAAACTTATAATAATATAATAAATAATATTATATCTGTAGGATTTAGCTATAATGCAATCATTAAATAAAGTGAAAATTTAAACTTACATTCAGGTAAATAATAATCAACCAACAGTTAATTATTATGCGGTAACTTGAATAGAATGTCCTGCTACAATTTAATAATCTAACTTATAAATTATACTTACAAATGGAAGAAGATGATTTAGCAGAATAACTAAAATACTTTGCCCAACTTATATCTATGAAGTAAAACCATATTCCTGTGGATGCATTCATCTACATATAGGAATTAAATAACACTAAACGCTTTGTGGATTTATACACCATCATAAAGTAATAAGTATAATTACACAATTCCGCGGATTAACCACCAGCACAGGAATGAGTGTAAAATACAAAAAAAAATGGCAATTAAGTAATCTGCGGATTAACCACCGGCACAGATTAATGCCTTTTAACATTATAAAACAACATTATTATTTACTTCACATTAAAGTGCAAAATCATCCTCCTCAGTTATTCTGACCATTCAGAAAACACTAACATTTTAACAAATGTGGGTTCTTGCATAATAAAATGTTACACTAATCAGGACAACTAATGTACTAACTTATCTTGCTTAAAATAAAACATATATAATATAATATAAGTAATATTAGTATAGGAATAGAAATCTGGAAAGACTCACAAAATACCTCATGAAAAATTGATACATCTCATAAATTCATTTAGTACTTTTCAAGCTTTTTTGCAAGCGCTATTCTCTTGAATAAGTATTTTATTCAACCCCTATTAATTTAAACTTAATAAAATATAACTTATGAACTTCACATGCAAGTTCATATAACGATAAAATTAAAGTAATGCATTATTCATCAAATACATAAAATCTAACAGGTGTGTGTGTGTGATATAAATTAAATGTATAGCATTTTATAGTTCAATACATGAATTCTAGCAGGTGTGTGTATCACAAATTAAATTGTATAGCATTTTATAACTACAAATATGATCCGTGAAATCCATGTACGATGTGTCGAACAATAAATATACGAAGTAATAGCTACAATTATAGTTGAATTCCATACATGTAATTTTATCCATTTGTATTAGTTATTATAAGCACTATTAGATTAACGATTTTACGTGGCTCCATAAACATGAAACAATTCCAAAACATGACACGCAGAGTTTAAATGAAAATGTTTTTTCATAAGTTATTAATTTCTACATTTCTCTATTAAAACTGTTCCAAGTTTATCACATCCATGCTAATATTTATTTATCCATGCTTAAATCTAGGAATACTAATTATAGCAATTAATTTAATCATTCCAAACTGATGATAAAATTAGAAAATAGCTTTGATTAATTATTTGAAGACTGTTTTTATTATCCAAATGGTAAACAAATTAACTAGCAAATATATTACTGGCATTGCAAAGTTAAATCAATCAATACTATATTTTTTATTAAAATTATAAACGGAAATATTAAACTATGTTAATAACTTTAACATTTTACTTTAATTTAAACTTCTTCTTTTTTAAAAAGCAAATTTTCATATTTATAAAACTTCTGTAATTAAAATACTTATTTATTTTTTCCAAATTGTAGAATAATAAATATTTTAAAACATACCAAAATCTTGCAATTAATTCTGCTTTTAAACTGGAAAGCTCCGACATATTTCAAATGTAATATTGGAAAATTATTACTGGCGATTTGATCCACCTGGCTAGCCGACCTGAACAGACTTTTAAATTTAGCAATTCATCTTATTATTAAATACCACTATGTTATTTTTATGTTTATAGAAAACTTTGTGGTAATCCGTTTACTTGTTAACTATTTTAAAATAAGCTTATCATATTTACACCATTTGCCTTTTACCATTTTCTTTTCTTTCTCTCCCCAAAAGCAACACTATCAGACGATCTTTTTTTTTAATTCATGCTCCTTTCCTTTTTTACATTGAAATGCATATGTAATTACTGTATTTATTTTTAATAATTAAATTTAGTTGAACAAATGGTTTTTTTAATTCAATGGAAATAATTTTTAAGACCATTTTAAACGAATAAAAATTATTATTATTTTTAATAATATTTTACCAAATTTAATGTGTTGTCAAATTTTTAAAAAGTTAAACATTTTGATATGAATTAGTATATGGAAAGAAGCAATTTAAATTTATTAAAATAATATAGACAACAAGTAAGGCAAAATATTACCCATTCTCTCTAATAAATTATTTTGAATATAAGAGAGTAATCTGTTCAAAGTGCAAATCAAGCCAATCAAATCACCAAAAGAATACAGGAAATTTTTATACCAGTTACATCAATTATTATATTTTATACTAAAATATATGGTTACAATATATATATATATTACAAATAAAATATCCGTTAATTAAAAAAACTATTGTTATAATAATAAATATAAAGTAATTAACTATTATATACAATCTTTCAATCTGCAGAAGTCCTTTGGTTGATGCCCGTTAAGGGATTAACTGAAAGTACTTCTGTGGATTGAAAGACTGTATATAAAAGTTAATTACTGTTAAACCACTAAGCATCACATGATCACTATCTCATACTTTAGTTAAGAAATATTAAAGAATTAACCGAAAGTGCTTCTGCAAATTAAAAAACTATATATAAAAGTTAATTATCCGTTACATTTATATATATATGTGTGTGTGTGTGTGTGTAAAATAGTTAAATAAATTATTTATTATAGATTAATTATTGTAATAATAATAAATAATATAAAAAATATTAATGTTAAAGGTGAGTATTTATAACAACCATTGTAAATGACATGTGTGATCAGATGGGTCAGCAAAATGAGATGGCGCTGAGAGCAGTGGGTCGTGTGAAAGTCTGAGTTCGAATCCCGTATATATTACATATATAAATGCAGGTTTAAGCATGTGCAATGTATTAATAAAGTTTTCTGGTAAGCTTTTCCAGTTGAAAATTGCTCTGCAAACTCAAAATCTTATGGAATTAATTTTAGAATTTTAAGTAAATAAAAGCTTTGTCCACTGTTATGGTTGCCACAACTACTGACTAACATTTAGAGTTAAAAGTTTTAATTGTAATTTGTATAATCATTTTTTTTAGCTGGATACAATTTATGTTTATAATTATATTGATATACTGAGAACCATAGAAATTATCCTGTGAAAATATATTATAGATTACTTTTGATAGTCAATAGATGTTAATTAAATATTATAAAAATAAACTTACATTGTCCAAATATAAATTGTTGTCTGTCTTGAAAGTACTTCACAAATAAATGATAATGTATAAATGACAGTCATATATATATGGAGTAAAACCAAATGTTGCTGACTGTTAATTATTTTATCTAGTCAATTAATTTTTACCACGTAAATAGTATTTTTTTTTTAATTAATGCACATATTTAGTATGTTACAAGATATAACAGTTGATATCACTTATATTAACATTTGTTTTAAGAGATGACAAAACTAATAATGTTTTTTAGAAAGGTTAATTCCATAATGAAATCAGTAAATTTAAATCATGTTCTTTAGACTGTATATACATTTTATGCTTTTTGTTTTCTATAAGAAAGCTTTTTAATATTTAACTTTATTGCAGTTCATGGTTCAAAAAAATACCTTATTTTGGACTATCTGTTTGAGATATGAATTTTTATATATTTAGTCACAGAGAATATACCTGAAATTTCTTAAGGTTTGGAGATGATTTGATATTTGATACACACACTTTATATATATATATATATATATATATATATATATATATAAAGTGTGTGTATCAAATATATATATATATATATATATATATAGTACACTCACTTCCAGGAAATATAATATATAATAAAATGTGACTAACTCAGATAAATAGTTATCCTCGGATAAAATGCATATAATCGATAATAAAGATATTCTATGGTAATGTCTATTGTTTAACTAGCTAAATAAATAAATAATAATATGGTTCAGCTTCATAAACTAAATAAGAGTTTGTTTTTAACTTACTCTATATATAACATTTGTAAATAGGAGCTTTATTAAAATTAGGTCATCTGACTTGATTTTTTATCAATTTAATTTTAGTTTTTTGCTATTAATGCTTTGGCGATTTTATATTGCTAGAGCTATTAATATATGGTGGATCTGAACTTAGATTCAGTCCCATACTGCTATTTGAGTTAGATAGCTGGATTTTTGGACATTTAAATGTCTGAAAGTTTCAGATTTTCTTCTCAATAGTTAGGCATTGATAAAATGCTGGACTAGTTCTAGTATTTTTATTCCCTAGCACCTCACTGATGACGCTAGAGGCAGAAACCGCGGTCTGAGGTTGAGGGTATTTTTGAAGCTTCATAAGAGTTTGTTTTTAACTTACTCTATATATAACATTTGTAAATAGGAGCTTTATTAAAATTAGGTCATCTGACTTGATTTTTTATCAATTTAATTTTAGTTTTTTGCTATTAATGCTTTGGCGATTTTATATTGCTAGAGCTATTAATATATGGTGGATCTGAACTTAGCTTCAGTCCCATACTGCTATTTGAGTTAGATAGCTGGATTTTTGGACATTTAAATGTCTGAAAGTTTCAGATTTTCTTCTCAATAGTTAGGCATTGATAAAATGCTGGACTAGTTCTAGTATTTTTATTCCCTAGCACCTCACTGATGACGCTAGAGGCAGAAACCGCGGTCTGAGGTTGAGGGTATTTTTGAAGCTTCATAAGAGTTTGTTTTTAACTTACTCTATATATAACATTTGTAAATAGGAGCTTTATTAAAATTAGGTCATCTGACTTGATTTTTTATCAAACTAAATAAATAAATATTAATTAAATCATGAGACCATGAAGTGAGATAGAAGTGGTAATATGAATTACATTGACCAATATCACACAGGATACCACCTCAATGGCATAAGAATACTTTCCCACTATTTATTATATCAAATAATAAATTTGTAGTATTCTTATGACTTTAACAATATTTAATTAATTAAGATAATACTGATAAATAAATCTTAATCTCTTTATTCAAAATAATCTAACTAAAATAATCTCAGGTTCTTTAAACTAATTCGAGCCAATTAAAATTACTGTAGTCAAGCATGTTAAGGGATTTGATAACACCCTCAACTACACCTAACTAATAATAATAATAATAATAATAATAATAATAATAATAATAATAATAATAATAATAATAATAATAATAATAATAATAATAATAATAATAATAATAATAATAATAATAATAATAATAACACCTAACTAATAATAATAATAATAATAATAATAATAATAATAATAATAATAATAATAATAATAATAATAATAATAATAACAACAACAATAATAATAATAATTCAATTCAATTCAATATCCATTTATTATGTGCATTTCAACATTTACACTTTAACAGAAATACACAATAAAAAATAATAATAATAACAATGATAATAATTAAAATTTAAAAAAAAAAACCAATTATAAGCAAATACAAGCTACATATATCAAATTATATATACATATATGTTCATAATTATACATTTAGTTGTTTTTTAACATTCATCACAAATTGATCGCAAAAAATATCAATATTATTAAAAGTTAGATTATATACCATTTGCAATCTATTAATAACTGATTTACCAAAGAAAGTATTTTTACATATACTAATCTTGAAAGTTTGCATTTCTCTTAATAAACGACAAGGTACTTTCAATTCTATTTTTGATATACAGTTACTGACATCAATTTTCCCATCAATCAACTTTTTCAGTAATATCATATCTTCAACATTTTCCTTTCTTTCAATACTGTTTTAACAATTTGACATTCACCCATTATTAATTTATTAAATCTTTTTTCAATATTATATATTTTAGACTGAATATTAATCAGATTGAAGTTCCATATACAAGAATTATATTCTAAAACTGTAACAACAAGAGAAAAAAATAGCCTATATTTTATGGAAATAGATAAATCTCTGCCATATTTCAAACTACAGCCCATCTTTCTGTATGCTTTATTAATAATACATTTAATATGTGCATTAAAAGTAAAATTGCTACAAAATATAATTCCTAAGTCAGATACAGTCTCTTTATATTTAATAACACCATTCTCAATTTTATATTGATAAACAGATTTTTCAGTTTTATTAGTATAGGAAACAATGCATGTTTTATTAATGTTAATCTTCATATTGTTATACCTACACCATATAATAAAACTATCTATATCCTTTTGAACCTCAATATGATCACTATAAGTAACAATTCTTTTAAATAACTTACAATCATCAGCATAAGTAAGTATCATACTATTTTTATGCCATGATCAAGATCACACATATAAACATTAAAAAGCAATGGTGCTAATATTCCATCCTGAGGAACACCTATCATATTATCAAAAAAAGAGAATTAGTTTTCTCCATATGTACATAAGATTTACGACCCCTCAAATAATTGGAAAACCACTCAACTAAATGAGGACTAACACCCAACATAATAATAATAATAATAATAATAATAATAATAATAATAATAATAATAATAATAATAATAATAAAAATAATAATAATAATAATAATAATAATAATAATAATATAAAAATGGGCTCTTGAGCCCAAATACTTTGATTTTATCATTAAAATGAATCTCATTGCCTTGCCAACAACCCATTTTTTTATCATAAAAGAATGTACAGATCTATTGATCCTTTCTAAGGACTCTGCCATCGAGCAGAAGAGATGATGGACCACATTATTTATCAATGTATAGCACTTAAAAAACATGACAGATGATGTTTAACACCTACAGAAAATCAGGTACAATCAATAATCACATAATGGTTGCTTTTCAGGGAAGATCAATACCTAGCATTAGGGCAGCCATGTTTGTACTATACACGTACTGGTGCACCAGATGTGCTTTCTTAATTGAGCAATAATACCAGATGACACCCAGCTACATTTAGCAACAAACTGTTACACATTAGAAATAGAGATAGAATAATAACTAACCCCCACTTATATGCAGCAACATGGTCATTGTTAAGGCAACCATCAATGCTGTGAATGCTGCAAAAAAACTATCATACAACTAACATTCAAAAAGACATGCCCACAAAACTAAGCTCATCAAACTTTAGAACTCTAATTATTATTATTTTTTTATCCTTCATATTGTTACAGTCGATTAACCACAAAGTGTAACCATTAAATTCCTTATATATATATATATATATATATATATATATATATATATATATATATATATATATATATATATATATATGTTTACCCTAATATTACTCATTGTATGTTAACCCTTAACCATTTGAATATTGGTTCTAGATGAAAATCCTTGTGTAAGCCATTGAGATCAATAAAGCCTTTATTGAAACGTACCATAATAATAATAATAATACATAATAATAATAATAATAATAATAATAATAATAATAATAATAATAATAATAATAATAATAATAATAATAATAATAATAATAATAATAATAATAATAATAATAATAATAATAATAATAATAATAATAATAATAATAATAATAATAATAATAATAATAATAATAATAATAATAATAATAATAATAATAATAATAATAATAATAATAATAATAATAATAATGTATAATTCGATCTAATCTGTTTTGGTCCCGTTATAGTTCTTATCAATAATAATAATAATAATAATAAATAAATAATATAACATAATCTTTCAGTTTTCATGTGGCATCTTAAATAAAATATATGGTAAAATCTTATAATCTGAGAATATGTGGCAATGGATAATATTATAATTTTGTGTAATATATTATATAATTAATTTATGACTATAATGATAATAATGATAATGTAAATGAAATTTCTCAAATAAATCATATTAAGAAAATATTATAATTCTTAAATAATAATCTTATTTGTACTGTGCAAATATTATGTTTTGGTTCAAGTTATCTGTAGTCCTATGCTTGCAATGTGGAAGAATTGATTCAACACATAAATTTATAAAAACAAGTTTAACAAATTTTATTACAATAGTTTAACAAACAATAAATTATTTACAATATTTACAGTCAACGAATCTTGTCACATTACAATTTTTATCATCTCAAAATAAAATAACAAAAATAAAAATCTAAGCACCTAAGCCTTTATTCCGACTTAGAACTTGTTATATATTTTAAAATATTTATAATAATACTACCAATAATAATAATACTGTATATACGTAGAGTTTCACTTATATTAGATACAATTGAATGACACTATAATATGTTTCCAACAAAATATAGACCAATAATGAAAATATAAATTACAGAAAGATTTTTTATTTTAATATATATGTCTATTAATTTACTCTTAATTATTTAAATAACTTAACATGATAGTACCAATGTTATTAAACAAAATATACTTATTCCGGTTTATTAATAAAATAAGTGGACTCAATTAATAATAGAATTATCATACATTATATATCTTCATCATCATCATCATCATCATCATCCACTACCAATCCTCTCCAGGATGGGGGGTTGTCGTTTTTTTTCTTTTTTTTTTTTTTTTCTTTTTCTTTTCCCCCCCCCCCCCTCCATTTTTTTTTTTTTTTCTTTCTTCTTTCCTTTCTTGTTTTTTTTTTTTTTTTTTTTTTTTTTTTTGTTTTTTTTTTATTTTTTATTTTTTTTTTTTTTTTTTTTTTTTTTTTTTTTTTTTTTTTTTTTTTTTTTTTTTTTTTTTTTTTTTTTTTTTTTTTTTTTTTTTTTTTTTTTTTTTTTTTTTTTTTTTTTTTTTTTTTTTTTTTTTTTTTTTTTTTTTTTTTTTTTTTTTTTTTTTTTTTTTACATTATATATCTTACTTAGTATTAATCTAGTATAAAAACTGTATATATGTGCAGATTCATTTCTTTAAATATAAAATAATATTAATGAAATATAATTACTTTTTCTAATCTCTGTTGTTTCTTTAGATATACCATCCATTAAAAGTATGCATTACATCTAAGTTAAAAATAGTTTAAATTTATTCAAAAATTTAGTGAACAATTTTATTACAATTTGCATACTTTCTTAAAAATAGTTTACTAAAATATAAAAAAATATTTTATGATTCTTTATCCTTATTTTAAGTTCTATTCTCAATCTCACTTGTATTTATTCTTAATATCATTCAAAGCAAGAAAACCTATCTTATCCTCTTCCAAATAAGGATCCTTCTATTCCAAAATTATTTATTATTCTCCCTCAAAAAATATAGTTCTGTACAATGTAATACTTAGAAATCAGGATAGCTGGTCAGATGCCTATGTATGAAGTACTAACTAGATTATCAACACAATACTACACATATAAGATGGTCAACATGGTAGCAGTGTATAAAGAAAAGATGCCTGACTTCTCTGTCTAATAACCTCCACTAAAATAACAATGTCCTAGCTATTTATTCAGCTTTTCGGAACATTAATATTCAATATTAAAAAAAAACACTGTCCATGGAACGACAAGAACGTATGGAGTGGACATTAGGAATTTGCGCTGCTTGGTTCCTTTAAAGCCTCCAAAAGTAATCAAACGGTCTCCTTTCAGTTAATAGCAAACTCCTTTCTGTAAGCTATATATATATTGAATTGCAGATTTTTTCACACTAAAAGTCCAATATTTTAAAATATAAAGGAACAGAAAATATTGCCGTGTATTTTTCTTATAATTTGTTTTTCTGTTTTAAGAGTATGCGCAATAACACCCACACATTCATTTATATTTTTAAAATTTTGTGATTTTAATTTTTCAATAGTGTTTTTATTTTGGATTTATTTTTGAACATAATAAAGTGTTAAATAAATAAATATTAAGAAGTTATATTTTTTTATTATAAAAGTAAAAAAAAATGTTAAACTGAAAATAAAAAAAGTTAAGAAATATAAAAATATTGGATTTGATCTTGTTTGCAAAAATGAAAGCCATCATAGAAATAGATAGGGGTATGGTTGGAAGAAAGCCCTAACTCAAAAATCCCTATATAATGGATAAAGAAAAAGAAGTTACTAAAATTCTGGTGATAACGAAGATGATGATGGATGTGATAAAATCTAAGATGAGAGAAATATGATAAATAAATAGAGCATTGTTGGCAGAGTTCAAAACTGAAATGATAAAGAAAATGAAAGAATGAGGCAAGAAATAATGAAAAAAGTTGAGAAAAATATTGTTGCCATAGAAACCATAGAAAAAGATATAACTAAATAAAATCAGGAAGTTAATGTGGTAAAAGATATGAGAGATGAATTAAAACCAAATAATTTTACAACAGATAAGGTGGAAATAAAGATAGAAATGGGCAGAGATTAGATACAAATCGAAAGTGTGGAAGAAAAATTAGAGAATGCTTATCAAAATATAAAAGAAAGATATAAGTTAAACACATAAAATAATGTAAAGAGGTCTCCATAAGAAATCAAAAATATGTTGACTACAGTAACTGTTCATTTTGAACATGAAGTCAAAACAAAGAAAAAAGTCAGGAAAAAGATTATAGAATTTGATTTTCAAGTTGAAATGGGAGCTACTTACAGAGAAACAAAAAAGAAAAAGGAAAGAAAAGGAGAGGGGGGGAAAGAGGAGGAAAAGGAAGGAGGAGAGCAATTTTATTTAATACATTTAAAAAGTCTATAGAAGATTATTTCTTTTTCATCACTAGTGTTGACACTATCAATAGTAAAGTGAGACACTTTGAAGAAATGTGGAGTTTTTTTAAGAAAAAGGGTCTTCATGTATCTCAGGTAGGAAAGAAAACAGATCTTGAAATGGACAAGACAATATATTATAAGCCAGGAAAAGACAAAGGGGAAAAAAAATGCCTGACAAAGATGAAGATGTTTAGATTTATAGTAATTGGGTGGACCTTCAAAAAAAAATTTGTATGCATGATTATGAGAATGGAGGTAAAGTTAAATTAATAAAATAAAGTATTTTCTTTCTTAAGAAGTTAAATGAGTAGGGAATTCTCAGTAGACAGAATATAGGACAAATGTTCAGCTGGTTTCTAAAGGGGGAGGGGTGTTAAATGTTTAAATGTTTTCTTTTTTAAAAAAGTAATCATAAAATGTTTTTTTTTTTATTTATTTTTTGTGTAGCATGATAGGGCAGTTGAATCAGAAATTTCTCCTCTTTAAAATTCCAAAACTTTAAAATATAAAGAAACAGAAAATATATTCAAATATTTTTCTTAAAATTTGTTTTTGTGTTTTAAGAGTACGTGCAATAACACACACAATCATTTATATTTTTAAAATTGTGTGATTTTACTTTTTCATTAGATTTTACTTTAAAATTATCTTCTTTTGACTTTTTTTTTTTTTTTTTCATTGCAATTATTAAAAGCAAACAAAGATTTTTTTTTATTTTTGTTGATTTTAATCTATTTTTAAAAGCTGAGACTTTTTTTTTTCTCTAAATAATTTTGAATAAGATAAAAGCTTTGGTTACATTTTGTTTTTTTTAATTAAGATTAAGTGGGAGATAGAGATTAAAACTGGTCAAAACTTTTTAATTTTAGATTGGGCAGAAGATAACAATTCACATAAATATCTCTGTATTTTTGAAAGAATTATTATTATTATTATTATTATTATTATTATTATTATTATTATTATTATTATTATTATTATTATTATTATTATTATTATTATTATTATTATTATTATTATTATTATTATTATTATTATTATTATTATTATTATTATTATTATTATTATTATTATTATTATTATTATTATTATTATTATTATTATTATTATTATTATTATTATTATTATTATTATTATTATTAGCAGTAGTATTAGCAGTAGTAGTAGTAGTAGTAATAGTAGTAGTAGTAGTAGTAGTAGTAGTAGTAGTAGTAGTAATAGTATTAGTATTATTATATAAATTTACATATATATGCATCCATTATAAATTTTCTTATTCATTTTTTTTCTTTCTAATACTTATTATCATCAAATAATCAATTCCTCTCTTATACTACCAATACCTATAAATTTATATATAGAGCTCACAAATAAGCTCTTAACAAGCATTGTAAAATATCCCCAACCCCAGACTGGTTTCTGCTATTAGCTTCCTCAGTGAGGTGCTAGGATATTCAAGCATTAGATTAAGACTACCAGAACAAGCCCAGCACTTTAGCTAATAAATAAGTATTAGGTAAAATATGTGAAATTTTCAGACATTCATGTTTTCCAATCCAGCTATCTAACATAAATAGCCATATGGGACTGAACCAAATTCAGATCACCATAAATATATAACTTTAGCCATATAAAATTGCCTAAGGCTTAATAGCAAAAAATAAAATTACAAATAAATCAAGTTATATGTCACATGACCTAATTTAGCATGCTTGTATTACAAATGTTATATATACAGCTCTAATCTAATGCTTGAATACCCTAGCATAACGCTGAGAAAGCCAGTAACAGAACCAGTCTGTGGTTGGGGATATAATGCAAAGCTTGTATAAATTTAGGTCCTTTTTCTATAATTTCTATTTGCTCATTTATAAATGTAGCTTTGAAATATTTACTAAATTGCTACTAACTTTTTTTATTCTTAATATCCTTGATTACATATGGATATCTTAATTTCTTACTCATATTTATTTCTTTACTCTTTAACTATCTCCACTTGATCTTACATTTTATATGAAGCCTATTTTCTAATTTATCCTTATTAATTAAAAAGACATCTAATATAATTAAATAACTCAGTTGATATTTTTGCTTCAAAAATTGCTTTTCTTCTTTTGCTAGTAAAATTTCTCTTTTAAAAACAAATCTAATATTGTTCTTTGAATTTCGTAATACAATCTTCTGGGTTTATATTTTTTATTTGTAATATTAATCCTGAAAAACATAGGCATAATTCCTTCTTTTTGGAATAAATTCCAGAAAGTTAAATGGTGCTTTAGGTTTTCAATTCTTCTTTGCTCATTCCATAGGCTTTTTAACAATTTAAAGTTAATGCTATTAAAATGATTATATAAAAAATCCCCACTAGTTTTTAATATCGTATTTTTCCATGACTATTTTAAATGTTCACCCTATTTAAGAACAATTTATCACAATGATGAATATATTTATATTCAACGATCCAAATAAAAATCTTACATTTTGCCTCTTATAGTCATTTTCCAGTTATTTATATGACTATAATATTGTCAAAAACTTATAAACACTTAATCAGATGAATTATACATAATTCGATATAATAGAAAACTAGTAAGAATGTAATTTCATTTAATATTATCAAATCAATTTCCATTCACGAAGAAACTTTCTCAAGATGCCATTTTAAAAATTAATAGCTTTATACCCCATCTAGTGGCCATAACAAGAAATATATCCATGAGAAATTAAAAAATATATTATTTTTATTATTTTGTAATATTTGAATCTTTTCTCAGTACATGCTTTTTCATATCTGCCTTCCAATATGTAATATATAGGGAGTTTGGACTCAGTCATTCACATGACCCTCAACTATCCATGCTATCTCATCCTGCTGACACCCTTGATCACATACATTGAAAAGATAAATAATTGTCATGTACATATTTCTTGCTAAACCAGCACTCGCCAATTTGTCCATATTATTATCTCCACACATATATACAATCAATACTCAACTTGTGTTAAGATAGCCATTCTTCATACATTAATGGACAGGCTTTAATCCACTCCACCCTACAACTCTTCAGCTGCCTATGTCATTGAAAATCTGATGACAGAATCCTCAAAACCCACATTAGTGCCAACCTTTTCATCTGCCCATGTTGACCATAAGTCACTCTGATCCCATTATGCATAAGACATAATCCATTTACATACATATACAAGGGATGAAGCTTGTTTATAAATATACACATGTGGGATGAAGCTTGTTTATAAATATACACATGTGTTTACATCCATTATAATTTTCTTATTCATCTTTTTCTTTCTCACATATACTATCTATCATCAAATAAACATCACATCTTTTATACTATCATTATATATACATTCATATAATAATCAATTGACGACACTTTATTACTTTCACAATGCTTTATTATCGACCCTTTTATTCAATCGACAGTTTCAATTATCCCAGCAATCTTCTTCAGAACCAATATATCTCCTAATCAGTGAAAATAGGGTGGATAATAAAGGATTGTGAAAGTAATAAAGCATCGTCAATTGATTATTTTATGGTATACATTTGACAATGCAATAGGAAACAGTGGTTATATATATATATATATTAAATACATTCATATATATTACACCTTATTTTCTAACATTAATAATTTCCCTCCCAATTTTATCGAACCATTGGACATAGTATGTATTACATCCATTATACATTTTCTTATTCATTTTTTCTACCTTATAACACTTATCTATTAACCAACAAACAATTCATATTTGACGCTATCAATACTGTAAGATATGGTCTCACACTCCTCCAAAAATCATTAAAAACATCCTTACCTAATTCAAACACAAGTTCCACAATAACAACAATCTCCATATATGTATAATGAGAATGCAAATCAAATAAAACTTATTAACATCAGATAAAGTTGCTCGCAAGCACTGCAGCTGAGAAACAATTAAATGTTTATTTTTTTAAAAAAATTAAACATTTAATAACCGTATGATAAATATATTATCTAAACTAAACTATAAAACATAGACACTAATAATTATCTTTGTTAAAAATGATATTCTTTAGTTGTTGTCTAATTTACATACATTATAACATTAGCTAATCAAGACGTACATTTTGGAGAAGAAAAATCGAACTTGGGGTTTGAACAGAAAAATATGCTGCCATTAAAGTAAAACAACAATGAGAATATGTCAATGAATATGAATTAAAGCTAGATTAAATGTGTAAAGATTTAAATGCACCCAATTAAAGGATTTTGAATTATAAATTCCCAAAACAGATTTCATCTATTCTATATTTCAAGGGTATTTTCATGTTTGAGCCAGAAAGTATATCAATTCTAAATTTATATTTCTAACAGCAAATATCTTCTTTCTCAGCAAACTCAATAACTTTTATCAAATACATATATAAATGCACCTACAATCATGCATTGCTAAGTGCGAAATTACATCAGAGAAAAAAAGCCATCATCCAAGAAGCAATGATCACGAAAACCAAATTTAATTTGATATAGCATTTATTCATCTATGCTGTGAACATTAACTTTACTGTTTAGATATAAAGCTGCAAACTCAACATCTCCAATGAAAAGGGGGGGGGGGGGGACTCTCAATACTTTAGAGAAATGGAAATGAAAAGCATTGTTAGCTTTCATTTTAAATTGAAATAAAATATAGATTCAGATGTGACCTTATTAATGCATGAATTTAATCATCACCAGGAATGAGATAAGATTTTACTGCGCTATACGTTATGTACCAACACTTGTATAAGGACATTGTTATTTATTTATTTTTGTTTGTTATTGCTAATCATTTCATCATTTAATTACTTATTTTTCAGTATATATGATTGATAATCTCTAATATAAATGGTCGTTTTTATCTTTGTAGGGAGAAACTACAATAGAAGAAGGGATCCCATATCACCACTACGTTATTGATATGAACTTGCCAATGAACATATTAGAGACAATGAATTGTGATTTTGATAAAATTTGAATTACCAAGCAAGCATAAACAAAAATAATAAGTTATAATTTATTTTTTTTGTTAGTATTGTTATTGGATGATTATTTTTTGAAGGGAACAGCGAGTGGTTTAAAGATATTAGCTATAATAATCAAAGAATATTTATTGATATCTAAACAAATTATTTATTTTTGTTATAACATCATTGCCTAAATTATGTTAATTATGAATAAATTCGTTAAATAAAGAATTTTAAATTAAAGATATTCACCTGCCAATTTTTCAATATTCACACATTATAAATAGTGATATTGATATATCCAGAAGTAGAATATTATATATATTCTTACTACAGTTGAATTCTGGGATTAACAGTAGTTAAAGATGGAAAAAAGAGATTGAGTACACAGGTACATTTTTGACATATGTTTGTGTATTAATACATCATTTCCCAGGAGTGGGATTAGAGTGGACTCTACTGACAACCTATTAAATCTACAGTCATGTAAAGTCAGGAACCATTCTGTTACAATACACAGAAAAAAATCCTATGTACCAGTCAAAACATGTTTATCCATCTAACATGAGCTGGAACTCACAAACTGTCCTTCAAACCTAGTCAAGCCCAAGATTTAGGTCAGAGATCAGCCTGAATTCAAACCCACTCTTTAAGCCCAGATCAAATACCTAATGGATAACATAACAATGATGGCACATGAGAATTAATTTTAAATCCAGCCCACTAGCAGTGTGGAGAAGACAATGAGACATCTATTAACTATGACTTAACTAAAATATTTACACGCATAGCTGTATGTGTGGAAATGGAGAAAAGGGAATTTAAACTACTCAAATAAGTTAGACAATAAAAATATAGTTTAATATAATGACAAATTATTATACATTATGACTTAACTGTATAAATTACTATGTGTGTGAATGAGCAAGCAGTCTACCAAACAATAAATAATTATATAATGTCATTTATGCTATTATTTTTCTTATGCTCTTTTATTAGCTAAATAATATATTATAAACACACATCTTTGGTGGGTCCAATATTAAGATGCCAATCGATTATTAGAAAGAATTTACATAAAATTGCTATTAACCCTTTTATATACAGTTGTGAAATATGGTGACTAACATTATTTCAGGGGAGCATACTGAGATTCATTACAGATATAATACAAACTATTTTCATGCCATTTTGGTCATGAAAATAAATAAAATGCATTTGAAAACATATTTGATTATATAACAAAATACTTAATGAAACTTCTTTTAATTAGTGCTGGTAAGAAGAACACTTTATTTTTTCCCAAGGCATATAGATACTCTTAAATACAGAAATAAGTTATGATGGTAGGATTGTATAAGACTGAAATAAATTTAATTAATAAAACTAGAAGTAGTTGGCATTTATATATATTTTAAGCAGAGTGCAATTTTAATATTAGAGCATTAAAACTGGGTCATGAAGCAAAAGAAATAATACAAACAAGTTTGCACTGCTGACATAATAACCAAGAAATAACAGGAAAAGTCATGCTTCTGGATGAAAGATAAAGTCTAAGACCCCTTTCTTGGGTAGTGCTTAGAGAAACGTGGATAGGCATGCCATGGACATCACTAATGTGCAGGCCTTTTGTACAAAGAAAGTGGATAGGCATAGTGGGTGCCAGTCTTATGGAAATCACCACCAGAGACCTTCTTATATGACAAATGGTCCCGGGAAGATCAACTATCCTCAGGACAAGGCTTGAGAAGAAATCTATGGGCTCAAATCATGAAGATAAGGCCAAATGTCAGTAATGCAGTATGGGTAAATATCACTAATGACATTGAATAAGATTTACTACTTTAAAATTAAATGACCCTAGTTTGAATGCCATAATTTATATAAATAAAATGCTATCCCACTAGAATATATATAGAGAGAGATTTAGATTTCAAATTAATAAAATATATGTTAAGATTTGACCCCTCCTAAATCAATGCCACCTTCATTGATTTTATAATAACTGGAATATTTAAGTACTGTATTTGATAATTTAAGAATAAATATAAAAAGACTAGCAGTTATATAGAAAACAAATAATCGGTCACCTTTTCAGAATTGAATAACATTTATAAAATAAGGTTTCAAAGTGTTAATTAGCTAGAGTTCTCGATTCATCCCAGGTAGAAAATTCAGAGTTAAACAAATATTTTTTTTATTAAAATATAAATAAAATATTAGCTCGTAAAACAATATGGCAAGTGTATTAATTAATAATGCATTATATTGTAAAAGGACGTTAATTTGTGGAGGTTTACTTAAAAAGAAAGAAAAGATTTTAAAAATTCATCTTGTCAGATTGCATGAGATTAGCATATTAATAACTAAAATAGACATATAAAATGAAGTATTAAATAACTAAATAAATGACTGCACCAAAATTAAAGAATGTTAGAACATATGAGGGAAAATTAGATTTATAGAAATTATTTAAGAGGAAATGACATTTTAGAAAAGTTCCAAAATTAAATTATAAATTAGAAGAAATTGATAATAGAGTTTGAGATTAGTTAGGCAAGCTAGATTTAGTTTTAATGGTGCCAGTTTGAAATAATTTACCTTGCACAATTTTAAGAGTTCATATTAAAATGTCCAGCTCATGCATGACAATTGGTTTTTAAATAACAGCAAGCTTTTATTCAGCATTCCACAATTCTTCAGTCATGCTTTTACTTCATTCTATGGGAGCATGGTATAATGGCAGCAGAAGATGAGCCCCATGGATCAGAAAGGTGATGAGATTTCTATGCTTACATTTCAAAATGGCATGGATCCAATTAACTGTACAGTTCTCTCAATAGTAGCTAATCTGTTGGTGATTTAAAATATGGACATATTATACACTGCTCAGGTATTTCTGGAATGCTTTTAATTACTTAGTTTTTAGCTTAAAATCTAATTTCTGATCTTAAAAATTTTTTACTTTTTCTTTGTCCATTGTTTTTGAAAGATGCAATGTTAGATAACATCCAAAAATAAATTCAAAATGTTTATAACAAAAGAAAATCTTTAATTTTAATCCCCATTTCATTTTAAGTAAAAACTTTAATTAAAAATATCTTCTCCAAATTAAAACAATAGTGTTTCCAACCCTTTAATTATTTTTGGACAATCAATGGTTGCATCTTCCATCTTAAATTTTATAAAATATAGAGTTTAATAGGAAAAACAAGCAATTTAAAAAGAAAATGTTTAAAAAATGATGTATAATAAAATATTTAACAAAAATCAATATTGTTATATATATATATTGTACCGGGTCGAACCGCTGAAACCACCTACTTATACGTATATTTAAGTTTTGGACGATTTCAAACTCCTTCATAATACATTTATAATATTATAAAGGTTACGTGAATGAACCAGCATGTTCGAGCAAAATGGGAGATCTTATTAATAGCTTTAACTATCAACAATGGCCCATCTCGGCTGCTAGATTCAAACCCCTACTATCCAAATACTTTATTTGTTTTGGGGTAAACCCCGGGGCGCCAGCTAGTCTGAAGACTAACATATTCGGGCAGTAGGTTCATAATCCAGTGCTCAAAACAATTCCCTTAACTAGCCCAGTCTAATTTTAATCAGTAATAAAATATTGGTAAGAAGAGATTGATAAAAAGAATTGACCGACAGATAAAGTTTAAATTTAAAGACAATTTATTTTAATCAACATTATTTAAGTTTAAAGATAATTTACTAACTAACATAAGCGCATTATAAACATTTTATATATCCAATTTTAACACACGCACATTTTTAAATTAACACATGATAGTATATTTTATGAACAAAGCAAAAATAATCTTTGACATTTTAAATTATCTCACATTCGCAAACATAATAATAAAGCATTTATAGCATTTGAAACTCACGCACACATATCAATAGTTCATTTTATGTATGATAGAGTTCATATAATTTGAATCTTGAATATTTACGGATTACAGTGGTGACTACTATGTGTAAATGATAATAATAAACCATATACCTAGGATTTTTTTTCTTGTCGTTGGCTACTTCTGCTGCTTTTGATGGATTATATCTAACCAGTTAGATTTGGACATTTCTTAAAGAGATTTTTATGCGAATCCATTTGTTTTATTTTGAAGACAGTTGAACGCTTGACGGAGGATTTCTGTGTTGTTATGCAGACATTATTTCTCAGGCAGGTTTTGATGATCTTGTTGGACTAAAAAGGCTGGAGCACAAGCGTATATTTCCAAAAGCTTTTCAGCACTGCATTTCTGTAAACTGACACTGTAAAACTAGACTGAAACTGCAAACTCTAACTGAATGTCCGATAAAATCTAGCTATTTATATCTGTGAATTGTTTTCATTTTTATATCCTCCGGGAATAAGTGCAATAGGTGTTGTTGAAATTCCTTGATAACTAATCCTATGACAACATGTTTTTTGATTGATTGTTTGATTAGTAGTAGCTATTTTAAAACATGTTGTTTTCATATCTTTAATTAGTAGTCCACAACTGTGTTTTTAAATACATTTCATTTTAATATTTATTTATTTTTTAATATTATTCTAACACGCATTTATCTTATTAATGAGCTAACATTTATTTCTATTTACCATCGCACATATATACAGATTTATTCTACTAAACTGGAATGAATAGAGATTTTTAACTTTTAATTTATAATAATAACACTCTTTTTTTGTAAACTCTTAGTTTGTTTTTTTTTTTATAGGAAAACTCCCTCTCCCCTCTTTAAAGTAATTAATTGTAACTTTCAAATTCTTTTTTCCGAAAGATTTTGATAATAATTTTTATACAAAATTATTTTATATACATGTGCCAATTTGGCATTGGCACATTACACCCCCCTCCGTTTTAGAGTAAAATGCATCATTTTTGACCATTTTATCTCTTGCAATTTTAATTGTTGACTATAAAGATTTATTATTTTTTTATTTTAGATAATTCCTACACATGTGTATACCTGCAGCATAATTCTACACCTACTAATATTCTAGATATCGAGTTATTACTGGACTTGCTTACAGGGAATCTATAATAAATAAATCCCTTTTTGCATACATCATAAGGGGCCGCAGTGCCAAGAAAATAACCTAAAAGGATATCTGGATAAATACATTTAAGATACGCATCATGAGGTATCGTATTTACCGAATATTACCAGTGTATGTGTGTGTATATACCCATGCATACTTACACACTTAATACACATTAGATTCACTTTATATTTTTATTACTAATCTTATAATATTATTATTGTAAATCATTATGAATATCTTTATTTAACACATGTGTATACGTGCGGCATAATTCTACACCTAGTAATATTCTAGATATCGAGTTATTACTGGACTTGCTTACAGGGAATCTATAATAAATAAGTCCCTTTTTGCACTCAATCATAAGGTGCAGAAATACCAAGAAAATAACCTAAAAGGATATCTGGATAAATACATTTAAGATACTCATCATAAGATATCGTATTTACCGAATATTACCAGTGTATGTGCGCGTATATACACATGTATACTTACATACTCTTAATACACCTTAGATTGACTTTTATTTTTTTTATTAATAATCTTCCAACCTTATTTTTAAATTTACACAAACAATATTTTACACTATTCATTTATATTCCAGTATTATTTATAACCCTTAAAAAACATTATTTAAATAAGATTTTTAATCATTACGAATATTACTTTAAATATTAGTTTTACGATACTATTTTTAAACCATTATTTTAACTTCTTTATCTATGTGCGTGTATTCAGACAAACTATTTTATTATATTACGATCCATTATTTATTCAACTTTTATTAACTTGCGTATATTCAAAACTATTTTATTTTAATGTGCGCGTACTCAGAAAAAAAAACTGTTTTATTTTATTGCGATTCATTTGTTATGCAAATATCTAACTTGATTTTATTCTAGAAATCCCGTTATCTTTTTCATTTATTTAATTCTACAATCATTTTCATTTTGCTGGTCTATTTTGATTTTACACATTTTTTTTTAAGGTCACGCTCCGCTATGTTCTAGACTTATGAGCTGGGATATCAATAGAATCGATAAGACATAATGGAGGGTTTTTGACATAATCATTTTGCTTGTCTAATTTGATTTTACACATTTATTTTGTGTATGTCACGCTCTGCTATGTTCTAGACTTATGAGCTGGGATATCAATATCATTGATAAGACATAATCGTGGGTTTTGACATAAATCGTTTTATCGTTGCTTTAACATTTTAAAAACTCTAAGATTATTATTTATTTACTGAGACTACCTTTAATCATTTTTAATTATTCAACTAACTTGATACTCATTTTTTCATTTATTTCATTAAACTTTGTTAAACATTTTCCATTATTCCGAGTCCATGGTCGTTAATAACTAGGTCAAGTCGGCGAATCCGTCAGATTACATATTTTTAATTTTTGTCTGGTGGTTCTTTATTATATTTATTTTTCTGCATATAGCCACTCGTGCTGGGGGATTGAGAATCACCTCTGGGCCTTTCCTAAATCTAGTACAAGAGATGTTAGGATCGCTGTCGGTTCTTCGAAAGATTTTTGTTCTCTTGGGACTATTAGAATAATGTTTTCTCCGGGGACTCCCCGAATTCAACCTATGTCTATATCTTACAGCGTTTACAGCCGGCTCTCTAAGTTGGGGTTTGAATCCCCTATCTCTCGTGTCAAAAGTTGGTCTAGCTCTGTCGAAAGCACTCAACAATTCCGCCATTTGTTCCACTGTTTTCCTTTCAGTTCCTATGAGCATTTGCTCAACATTATGAGGAAAACTATGGCAGACTATCCTGACAATTTGTTGTTCAGATAGTGGGTCTGCTGTTAAAGAGCGTAATTTCACCACTTGCCTTCTAAAAAAAGAAACAAATGGTTCACCAGGTCGCCATTTATCTTGCGAGATCTGGTGACGAAGATTTTCCTGATAATCTTCGCTCCAATAACTAGCTAAAATAGCAATTTTATATTTGGCAAAAGTGACGGGTTTTTTATATAAAGAGTCCCACCAAGATTGAGACCCCCCTTGTAAATGGCTACAAGCTATTGCGATCATAGCCTCCTCACTTAATTGATTCAGAGTGAAATAGCGCTCCAAACTATTTAAATGCTCCATAGGAGCTTCACCTTGATGGCCAGAAAATATCCGTATTTTCAAAAATTGGTTCACGATTGCCGGATTGTTTATAATGTGCGTGTTTGCACTCAAGTGGTCACACTGTTTTATTTCCATTTGCGAACTATTCTTTTGACTTACTTTCCAAGCTAAATCGGTCATTCCGACTTTTATCTCTTCAATTACTTTTCTCTCTTCTATCTTATTTTTTTCAATTACTTTGTAAGCGGTCTCTATTTGATTTTCTACTTGTGTTTTAATCTCTTCTATTTCTTCCCTAATTTCTTCTTTAATTTTATTCTGGCCCATTTCGATCTGGTCATTTAACTTTTCAAGCATTTCAGCTTGCCCTTCCAATTTACTCTTCATTTCATTATTTTGTTTTTTAAGCTCTTCTGCTATTTTTTTATATTCTTCGGCTGCTTCTTTTTGTTTTTCAAACATGCTGGTTAGTAAAGCTATGATTTTGCTTTTCTTTTCTTTTTGCTCAACCTCTTTTTTGTTTTTATCTTTTTGTTCCTCACTAGAAGCATTCTCTACTTCTTTCGCTTGAGTTTCTATTTTTTCTTCACTGGGGACCTTTTCTTTTTCACTAGCTTCGGTTTTATTTTGTTCCTCGCTGGGAACATTGTCTGTTTTTTTACCTTGAGTCTCCATTTTAGGTTTATTTCTTGTCATATTTATAATTTTAAACTTTACTTTTTTTATATTATTTTTCTTTAATATTATATTTTATTCACGCTCATAAGTTTACTAATTTCTATTTTATCGATTTCTTTCTAAACTGGACATAGATGCTGGCTTCACCCTCCTTTGTTCATTTATCCTACCCGATCTTAATGCTTTAACTCCCCCCAAAACACCCAACTGTCATTTATTTAACAGAATGTAAATAGCACAAAATCTCTTTTCATTTAAAGATGTAAGGAAAAAATTTTGGTCAATTCTTTTTTTATTTTTAATTTAATACACTTTTACCTATGTAATTTAGATTTCTTTAAGGTTTTTATTTTTAAACAAGAAACAAAGCATTTATTTACTGTTATTTCTTAGGTTCAGCCCCAAACGTTGGGTAAAGCCATTTATGTACCGGGTCGAACCGCTGAAACCACCTACTTATACGTATATATAAGTTTTGGCCAATTTCAAACTCCTTCATAATACATTTATAATATTATAAAGGTTACATGAACGAACGGGCACATTTGAGCAAAATAAGAGATCTTATTAATAGCTTTAACTATCAACAATGGCCCATCTCGGCTGCTAGATTCAAACCCCTATTATCCAAATACTTTATTTGTTTCGGGGTAAACCCCGGGGCGTCAGCTAGTCTGAAGACTAACATATTCGGGCAGTAGGCTCATAATCCAGCGCTCGAAACAATTCCCTTAACTAGCCCAGTCTAATTTTAATCAGTAATAAAATATTGGTAAGAAGAGATTGATAAAAAGAATTGACCGACAGATAAAGTTTAAATTTAAAGACAATTTATTTTAATCAACATTACTTAAGTTTAAAGATAATTTACTAACTAACATAAACGCATTATAAACATTTTATAAATCCAATTTTAACACACGCACATTTTTAAATTAACACATGATAGTATATTTTATGAAAAAAGCAAAAATAATCTTTGACATTTTAAATTATCTCACATTCGCAAACATAATAATAAAGTATTTATAGCATTTGAAACTCACGCACACATATCAATAGTTCATTTTATGTATGATAGAGTTCATATAATTTGAATCTTGAATATTTACGGATTACAGTGATGACTACTACGTATGTAAATGATAATAATAAAACATATACCTAGGATTTTTTTCTCTTGTCGTTGGCTACTTCTGCTGCTTTTGATGGATTATATCTAACCGGTTAGATTTGGACGTTTCTTGAAGAGATTTTTATGCGAATCCATTTGTTTTATTTTGAAGACAGTTGAATGCTTGATGGAGGATTTCTGTGTTGTTATGCAGACATTATTTCTCAGGCAGGTTTTGATGATCTTGTTGGACTAAAAAGGCTGGAGCACAAGCGTATATTTCCAAAAGCTTTTCAGCACTGCATTTCTGTAAACTGACACTGTAAAACTAGACTGAAACTGCAAACTCCAACTGAATGTCCGATAAAATCTAGCTATTTATATCTGTGAATTGTTTTCATTTTTATATCCTCCGGGAATAAGTGCAATAGGTGTTGTCGAAATTCCTTGATAACTAATCCTATGACAACGTGTTTTTTGATTGATTGTTTGATTAGTAGTAGCTATTTTAAAACGTGTTGTTTTCATATCTTTAATTAGTAGTCCACCACTGTGTTTTTAAATACATTTCATTTCAATATTTATTTATTTTTTAATATTATTCTAACACGCATTTATCTTATTAATGAGCTAACATTTATTTCTATTTACCATCGCACATATATACAGATTTATTCTACTAAACTGGAATGAAAGGAGATTTTTAACTTTTAATTTATAATAATAACACTCTTTCTTTTATAAACTCTTAGTTTGTTTGTTTTTTTTATAGGAAAACTCCCTCTCCCCTCTTTAAAGTAATTAATTGTAACTTTCAAATTCTTTTTTCCGAAAGATTTTGATAATAATTTTTATACAAAATTATTTTATATACATGTGCCAATTTGGCATTGGCACAATATATATATATATATATATATATATAAAGTGTGGCCAATATATATATATATATATATATATATATATATATATATATATATATGAGCCATACCTATGTAAAAAGACTAATAATTAATAAAAAAAAGAATTAATAATTTTAAAAAATGTTATTGAAACATTAAAATTTTATAACTTAGGCATGCCACTCAAATATATACATAAAAAATATGCATAAAAAAAGGAGCAGGTTTGGATATAGGATTTCAATACAGATTAGTAGATGGAACTATGAAGGTCAATCTTAAGCTAAGATTGACTACTTCAATAAGTATATAAAAACCAATACACATTTACATATTACTGATTTAGTAGTGACCATTTTCCTCCCAATTTTATTGAACCATTGTTCATATTAATTCACTTATTTATGTTTTCATTATATAATATTTAATAATATTTTATGTTTTGAAACTTCTTAACATATTTTATTACCTTTATATTTTCATCACAATTTATTATATAGTCTGTTTCTAAATAATGAATATATGATCCAGACTTGGTATCTCTTATTTTTATTGCTTTATTGTGTTCTTTAGTTCTTTCATTTGCATTTGTCCTTGATTATCCTATGTGTTATATAATTCTGACATTTGTAATGTTAATATTTCTTCTTTATATCAATACATTTGCACTTAATAATGTGTAGATGTTTATCAATAATGTCCAATATAATTATCTAGATATTCTGTTGAAGATGGCATTATCTATTTTGACTCTTTGGATAGTCTTTTCTTCATGGTTCATGGACTTTTAACTTCATGATGTATCTGGATTTTTTTTGTGGCTGGTCATTTGGTCATCATCTATGTTGTTTTTTAGACTTCTGAATGGAAATAAGAGAGTGTATGCAGCAGTGTTCTATATTACAGGTGAGGCATTGATAGCAGGAGGAAGAAACTTATGGTAGTGGATGCCAGAGAATGAAGACAATATGGTAACTTGTGTGGTTTATTTAGCAGCACATAGTGTTGCATTGGTGATTGTTTATTAATGATTCATGGATTTGACTCCCTCTTAAGTTCAATACAAAAATTTTAACTAACTGATTGCCTCCCACTATCAATCCCCATTTACATACATTTCACCTTTTATTGTTCATTTTAATTAAATGATTACTTGTAACTTTTTAGGTTAATCTATTAATTGAATTAGGCAGGAATTTTCCAAAGTTTAATTGTATTACTGACAATGAGATAGTTTACAAAGATTACATTTCATTATTTAATTTATTGTTTATTTCTACTTTAAATTCAATTTTTATTTTAAATTACATTATATTTTGACATTATATCCTACTTCTTTTATAATATTAATTATTTCTTAAAGATAAAATAAAGAAAGTAGGTTCAGAATCTTAACTTAAATCAGATTTTCTTTTTCTCATCCTTATAATTCAATTAATAACCCTCTAATAATTGATAAAATTGTTTTTTTAGTTTACTTTTTAAAAGACTTTTATTTATTACTTTTGCTTATTTTTTTCTATTTTGAACTATAAACACACACATCTAATGCATATATATGTATCTGTGTGTCTTACATTATCATTAGCATCATCAAACATTATCAATTCATTGCATGATGTAGGTCCCTCCAAGTTCAATCCACCTTCTCTGATATTAAATCATATTCAATGTCATTAGTTACATTTATCTATACTGCATTACTGATATTTGGCTCATCATAGTGAATATATATATATATATATATATATATGGGGGTTGTAACAGGATCGAACCTATAGCGTTTTTTTTTATGTACTGTCCCATGAATAGTTGAGCTTCCCAAAATTTATTTCATATAAACAGCCTCTGGTGGTGATTCCAGTATGTCTGGTACATGCTATGCTTATGCACTTTTCTCTAAGCACTTCCCAAGGAATGGTTCTTAAATTTTGTTTTCATCCAGAAGCATGACCTTTTTCTCTTATTTCTTCACCATTGTCAATACCACCTGTTATTCATATTATTATCTTTTTGCATGTGACCTATTTTTAGTTCTCTAATATTAAAATTGTGCTTTGCTCAAATATATATGTAAACTCTAAATATTACTAGTTACATTCATTACTAATCTTATTTTAGTTTCAGTATACAATCCCACCATCATAATTTATTATTTCTTTATTTAAGAGTATATGCCTTGGGAAAAATCAAGCATCTGTCTTTTAAATGTTTTCCAGTAAATATTTGGTTATAAAATCAAATATACTTTTAAATGTATTTTAGTCATTTTCATGACCTCAATGGCATGAAAATAGTTTTTCTTATATATATAATGAATCTTGGAATGCTCCCTAAAATAATATGTTAGTCACCATGTTTCAGGACTGTAATCCAAAGCATTAATAGCAATCTTGTGTAATCTTTAAATAATTGATTGGCATCTAAATACCATACCCACCAAAGATGTGTGTTAAATTATATATATATATATATATATATATATATATATATATATATATATATATATATATATATATATATATATATATATATATATATATTATTTAGTTAATATAAAATCATATGAGAACCCTTTATGTGCACTCCAATTTGTAATTATTTACTGTTTGTTAGCCTGTTCATTTACACACATATTAATGTATATAATTAAATCATAATGTATATATTTTTATATATTAAACTATTTTATATTGCCTAACTTGTTTGAGTAGTTCAAATTGCTTTTTCTCCACTTTCACATGCACAACTACATACATACATATTTTAATGCAGTTAATATTGAGTCTCATTGTCTTCTCCTCTCTGCTAGTGAGCTGAATTTACAGTAAATTTTCATGTGCCATGATTATATGTTATTCATTAGGTGTTTGATTTGGGGTGTGGTAAATGGGTTCAAATCGAGGTTGGTCTCTGACCTAAATCTTGGGTTTGACTGAGTTTGAAGTACATTTTGTGAGTTCCAGCTCATGTTAGATGGATAAACATGTTTTGACCAATATATATTTTTTTCATGGGCTTCGCTTCCCAATATGGGACTTTCATATATAAACTTACATACCTGAGTCATATATAAAGTTATTTTTGTCAACATTTATATATGAAAAATGTGTAAATAATTTATAAAAGATTTATTACTCTGTGTTGGCTGGAGCCTTTAATAAAAATAAATTTTGCCAACCAGTAGTATAATCAAATAATAAAAAAGATTTGAACTCAGATCATTATTGAAAAACAAAATTTTTTGATTTTATGTTATAATGATTCCATGTATAAAACTTTAAACATGTATTAACTTGACTATGTGTTTTCTTTTTCAGATACAAAGGTGTGACCAAAATAACCAAAAAAACAAATAGATAGATTAGGTTATTAGGATGGTAAAAATCAAATATTAAATAAAAATTTTAAATAATCAGATTATTCTTTTTCAGCAAGGGAGAAGTAAATTTTCAAAAAAGCTATAATTGGGCAGATAACAGAAAGTGGGGGAGCAGTGATTGGTTAGGTGGGAGATGATTTTCTTAAAAGGGAGAAATAACAACACTAAAGCACAAGAAAAATGAAATGTACATGAAAATTAATATTGTTTTTTTCATTGCTTCTTATTGGAAACTCTTAGTCAAGACATTTTTTAATCTATATTTTGTCTCTTCCCTTATAAGTAGGGAAGAATGAAACAGTCAATCTTAGCTTAAGACTGAACTTCATTGTGTCATCTACTAACCTGTATTCAAACCCTATATTCTATCCACTCCTTTAGTCATGTTTATATATTTTATGTATATATTTGAGATGTGCACCTAAAATTTATAAAGATTAAAGCTTTTCAAGATTTATTATTATTAATTCTTTTTATGAACTCTTTTCTTCGCATAAAAAATACATAAAGGCAGCTCATATATATATATATATATATATATATATATATATATAGTATATTTGCTCCTATATATATATATATATATATATATATATATATATTATAGGAGCAAATATACTAACAAAATATTGATGTTTTTAAATATTTCATTATACATAATTTTATAACTTTTTTTTAAATTGTTTTTTTTTTATTAAACTATAATTTATAAAATCCAAGATAAAAAATGCAACCATTAATTTTTCAATAATAATTAAAAAGGTAGAAATATAATATTGTTTTAATCTTGGGAAGACATTTTTAATTAAAATAAAATGGGGATTAAGATTAATGATTATACATTTGTTATAAAGATTTTTTGTCAAATATATTTCCAATCTAAAAATAAAATTGAATTTATTTTTGGACAGTTATCTAACGATTGCATCTTCGAACAATAAACAAAGAAAACTTAAGATTTTAGATTAAAGATTAAATTTTAGCTAAAAATTAATTAAAGCATTCTTCAAATACCTGGATAGGAGAATAAAATAGGATAAGTCTGAATACTAAGAAATAAGCTACTATTGACGAACTGTGCAGTTAACAGAATATCCATGCTGGTTTGAAATTTAAACATGATGATTGAATAACAAGGTGATCGCCTCTCCAACCTGTTGAGGTCATCTGCCACTACTGTACCATCATGCTCCATAGAATGAAGTAAAAACCTGACCTGAGAACTTTAGAATCCTATTCAGAAACTTTCTGTTATCTAAGAACTTGCATGGATTCTTTCAATTGCCATGATGAGCTGACATTTAAAATGGACTCTTAAAAAACTGTGAGATAATTATCTTCATGCTGCCTAAAAATGAATCTAGCCTACCTAAACTTATCAAGATTTATTTCATAACTGATTTAACTTTGTGTCTTACTACTGTAAAAATGTAATATGCTCATAAATGATTTTTATAAATCTAATATTCTCTCATATGCTCTAACTTTTTGGGAACTTTGGTGTGGTTATTTATTTATATGTATTTATTACTTGATTTTATGTGTCTTTTTGTTATTAATAATATGGCAGTCTCAAGCAACCTGATAAGCTGATTTGCTTAAAATCTTTTCTTTCTACTTTTAAGAAACATTCATGAATTAAGGTTGTGAATGAACCTTTGAAACATAATGCATTATTAATTAATATGATGAGCAGATTGTTTTTACAAATCAACATTTTGTTTATGTTTTAGTATAAAAATTTGTTATTTGTCCAACTCCAAATAGAATAAAGTAATTCTATCTGAGGTGAATCCAGAACTTAGGCTAATTAATGTTTTGAAATTGTTTAAAATATTATTTAATTTAATTCTAAAGAGGTGATCTATTAGTTTTTTTATAACTGTTAGTTTTATTTTATTTTTCATACTTTTAAAATATCAAACATATTACTTAAATGTGTAAATATTCTACTTGTTATGAAATACCTGAAGGGGGAATTGAATTATTTTTAAATAGCATAAAGGAAAGAGGGTAACTTTTTAGTATATATTTTACTGTTTTAGTTATTAAATAAAATCTTGTATATATATATATTGTACTGAGGTACATTGTTATTGAATATGTAGTATTATTTAAAAGTAATAATATTTCATAAATCTCGCCCTTTAAAAAAATAAAGTGGGAAAATAAAAATTAAAAGTTGAAGGAAAAGAAACTTAAAAACAAGAGAGTAGGGTAGAGGGGTTTATTGTTAAAGAAAAAATAAATAATAAATGCTTTTAAAGAAGGTAAGATTTATTTATTTTTTAAAAAAAGGATGAAATAAAAATGATTTAATATTATTTTTTATTAGTTCATAATAATAAGTAATAAAGGGAAATTTTGTTTTGTTTTATAATAAAATAATTAAATGTCAGCGTGGGTTAAAGTTTTGAAAGAAAGAATAAAATAGAAGCCCATTCAGAGGGAAGTAAAACTACAGTAATTGCATGAGATAATAAATGCTGGACATAAGAAAACTTTGTCATTGTTAAGATGGTTTAAAAAATTCAACATTCCATTATTATTTATGATATTTTTAAAAAAAATATTTTAAAATATATTTTAAATTACAGAATCTAAATTATATAAATTGTTATATCTACCAAAACGATGCATTGTTAAATTTACTGTATTGTGCAAATAGCTAGAGCCTTCACTGCAATAACATTGGAAGATAGTTCAGACGGCAAACCATGTTTGTATAAAGCCAATAAAGTATCAGAGTGTCTATGCTGAAAAATCCATGAAAGTTATATAACATCATGAATTCATGGAAGATTTACTGGAGGTTAGCGCTAACTGGTCATAGATAACATTTATAAAAATTACATTGTGCTGTATGTAGATCATTTCACATTTCCAAATCCTAGGTAACTTTTAATTTTAATATTCTCTAATTCTTGATTTTCTTTTAAAAAAAATTGTGATAAATAAATAAATAAAACTTTAAACTTTACCGAGTAGTATCTGGGAAATACAAATGATATCGCCTCTGTGTTTAACTTTATTCAAAGACATTGTGTGTATGTATGTGTGAATTTTAATTTAATATGTCATCTATATTTTAGTTATTATAATGTATTAAAACATTTATTTAAAATAAAAAGAGTATGCATGTTTGAATTATATAGCAAAATGACTGTTTTAAAAAAACGCGATTTAAACTGTTGTTTAGATATTTATATTTATTTTTGAATACACATATTTATGCTGGAATAGTATTTTAAAAAATGGGAATGGAAATATTTAATTATTATTCAGAAATGGTTAATTAAAACTAAAAAAATAATGATTTGTTATTTAAGGACATCAATGTATTCTCATACGGTGAATTGGCATTATTATTAAAAATAGAATTATTAAATAGGGTGGAGTTTTGTTTTCTTTTAAAGGTAGCTACAATTCAGTGAGCTAGCTGGTGTCTTAGGTACTAGATTCATTGCTGATCGGTAAACATGCTAATTACTATGTGATTAACTGGTGCCTAAAGGGTTTACCTTAAAATAAATAAAGTGTTTATTTGACCAGTATTTGTCTAGTAGCCAAGTGTTTATATTATTGGTAGCTTGCTGCCAATGATATTTTGCACTCTACCTGAGAACCAAGCACCTTCAAAGATTGTATGGTTTTGTAGGGAAGGAAGAATATTTTATATTTCTATTTGTCATTATTAGATAAAATAAAGAAGGTAGGCAGTTCAATATATATATATATATATATATATATATATATATATATATATATATACTATACCCCTATTATATATATATATATATATATATATATAATAGGGGTATAGTGTATTATTTATCTAAATTATGGCATTCTAGCAGGGATCATTTATTTTTAAAGCAGTAAATCATATTCAATGTCATTAGTGATATTTTTCCATACTGCATTACTGACATTCGGCTCATGATCATAAACCAAATATTAAAATTGTGCTCTGCTCAAATATATATGTAAACTCCAAATATTGTTAGCTAGATTCATTACCAATATTATTTTAGCTTCATTATACAATCCCATTGTAATAATTTATTATTTCCTTATTTATGAGTATATGCCTTGGGAAAAATCAAGTGTTCTGTCTCTTAAATATTTTTCAATAAATATTTGGTTATAAAATCAAATATACTTTTAAATATATTTTGTTTATTTTTATGAACTCAGTGGTGTGAAAACAGTTTTTCTTACATATATAATGAATCTTGGAATGTTCCCTGAAATAATATGTTAGTCAACGTGTTTCAGGATTGTAGTCCAAAGTGTTAAGAGCAATCTTATGTAATCTTTTAATAATTGATTGGCAACTTTATACCGTACTCACCAAAATTGTGTGTTAAATTATATATACTATTTAGATAATGAAAGAGCATCTAAGAACTCTTTGCATGAATTCCAATCTGTAATTATCTACCATTCGTATTCATTCAAACATATATTAATGTATATAATTAAGTCATAATGTACATAATTAATTCTATATATTAAACTTTTTTATATTGTCTAACTTGTTTGAGTAGTTTGAATTTTTTTTTCCACTTCCACATGTACAACTACATACATACATATTTTAATGTAGTTAATATTGAGTCTCACTGTCCTCTCCACTCTCTAGTGGGCCTGATTTAGAATAAATTCTCATGTATCATTATTATATGTTATTTATTAGGTGTTTGATCTGGGGATTGTGGAATAGGTTTGAATCCAGGTTGGTCCCTGACCTAAATCTTGGTTTTGTCTGAGTTTGAATTCCATTTTGTGAGATCCATCTTATCTTAGATGGAGGAACATGTTTTGACTAGTACAACATAGAAATAGAAATGAAATCACTCCAACAATTGTGGGTTAACTGGAATGGACAATCCATTTCCACCATTTCCACCATCGTGTATCTCAGGTTTTGATTAATTTTTCTTCAAGTATAAATACAATAAAATATAAATAATTTCAACCGATGAATATAATATACAATGAATTACATTATGATGTTTAACTTTTTTGAACAAATTACTAATCTATAAAGTAATGGTTAATATATTATATACACTACAGAATATGTATTACACATGAGTGAATGTACCTTAATCATTACTTACATTGTTAATTTGGCTAACCATATACAAAAATAAGATACTAAAGAGCATTGATTAAGGCATGTTAATTGGTTAATTCTCTGGGTTAATTAACAATTTAATTTACTAAACAGATTTGAACAAAGGGAATTTTGTTGATTTTAATATATATAGATATATATATATATATATATATATATATATATATATATATATATATGTTTACAAACAAGATTCTATGTGATTTAATATTTCAATTAATGATGGTTTACATAAATTATTAACTATAACACAATATTACCATTTATTTGATGATGAATTTATCAAATTACCTGATAACTGCTTCAGTAAAAAGAGAAAAGATAGATATTAATAAATGTTAAATGAAAACTCAAATTCATTTTTATATAAAACAAATGATATAATCTTTATTCCAAGATTATTATTTGATATTCTGAAATAGCATAAATACATATCTGGAAAACACAAAAATTAATTGGCTTTCCAAATGTTCAATTTTTTTATATAAATCAAATAAAAGATTTATTGATAATAATCAAAAATTGAAGCTTCTATTTTACATAGAAATTGTATAAAACTGTTATAAAAACAAGTCAATAAATAAGTAAATTAATTAATTAGGAGTAGCTTATTAAATTAATTATTTAGGTTATAGATGTATTTCTTTAAATCTGCATTGGCATACAAGATGATACAAAAAATAATGTAAAAAACCCCTTCCCATTATGCTATAAGGATTTGTTTATTTTACTTTACTTTGAATCACATCTTTTAGTATTAACATCGACTATGTGGGCTTTTTATTACTATAAGGCTTATGTCGTAGCCTGCAAAGTTCAACATTTATTTCGTAACTTTATCAACTCAATGCTTTACTAATTATAAACATGTGGTGACATTAATGTATAACTTTAATATTCACTACCCCGACTTGATTCATACCTTGTAAAATACATCTAACAATACCATTAAAATAATTGAAAAGTTAAGATTAATTAGTTAATGATAGAATTTGTAAATACAACTCTATTATATTTTGCATATTTATATATAACTCCTATGCAAATAAGTGTACTTTATTTGTTTTTCAATTTAATTTATACATGACAAATTTTCATTTGATAAATGTAAATATATGTAAAACATGAATCAAGTACAACCAATTAATGATATTAAAAAATATATATTATTACAATAGTTACTTTAATGTGGCATTTACTAATCTATGTGCACAATTTACCATATAAAATTTCTGACAAAACAAAAAAATACACATGTACAAAAGCAACAACCAAAAAAGAAAGCAGTTCTGTATTTGCTGACCATCGAAGCTCTGAACCACAGATTTGAACCCTCCAAGGTTGATATACTAAGCACAGAAAAGAATGACATCAAGAGAAAAATTAAGGCAGCTTGTTTCATCACAAATGACATGAAATCAATTAATAGAAAAGACACTTGTTTTGCCATTTTCAGAAAATGGACAGTATAGGAAATAATGTTGCAGACATTTGCATATGACATTAACAATATAGAGACTATGATTATGGAGCAACAAGGGCTCTGAAAGCACTTAGTTTGCAAAAATTATAATATAATAAACCTACAAATTATTATATAATGTTTTACTGCAATGCAGCAGCATATTATTAATTTAAAAAATTATATAATATATATATATATATATATATATATATATATATATATATATTTATATATATATATCTATACTATATATATATATATATATATATATATAACAGAATAATATTTGTAACAGAAACACTTATAGCAGAATATGCGGATATATAATAGTTGCTATAATTTAAAAACTAAACAGGATATACTTCAGTGGTTCATCATTTGTAACTGAATAAAATTAAATGTGAAATGAATTTATTATGTTAGCTGATATACTATTTATAGGTAAAGGAGGATGATGCTAACTGATGAATAAGAACATATACATATCATGTTTATAGTTGGGTGTCCATTTGTAACTTATTAAATATAACACCATAGCCTGTTTGCAACTGTCATAAACATTACTTCTGTCATGCTAATAATGAGACAAATAAATGATCCCATTTTTCAACACATAAAATAACAAAATGAAAATTAATCACTTTCATCATTTAAGATTTAACTCATTTCGATATTGGGAAGTCATTTGAACCAATAAAATATACTAGCCACTGTCATCAGATAAACAAATATTAGCATAGCAACTGAATAAAATTGCTGTGAAATCCATGGAGTGCATTATGCTTATCTCCAATAATAGGTTTTTTCAACAAAGAATCCTTCCCATTCCTCTTTATATATATATATATATATATATATATATATATATATATATATATATATATATATATATATATATATATATATATATAAGACCATTTGTGGTCACACGCACACACTGGTATTATTTATAACAACTTATAAAAAAATATCAAAGAAAGTTAATAAGTTAAAAAGGGACTTAATCACTTTTATTCAGCTTAGGGTAATTACATGTGTTTTCCATGAATGCCACTAGATTGTTTTAAATCTAGATAATTTTTATCTGTCCATAATGTACTGAGTTCAAACTCATTCATTACATTTTTTTACAACACATGGTGTAGATGACTAATGAACATCAACAAAAGGATGACATTCTTATATTTAATCCATGTCAATAAAATTATAATATCCCAATATCACAAAATTTATATATCCAAAACTCTTATATACATTACAAGGTCAGTTTAATGTATATATTGATGAACAGATGCAAATATACTCTTATTAATGGCTTCCAAACAAACATAGTGAAGACCATAACTAACATATATAGCCATTAAACCTAGTTACTTAATCATAATATAATGATGATGATGATGAGGCCAGCCATAGCTTAATAATGAACTCACAACAACAATTTATCTTTCATAAACTTATAGGCTCTTCTTAAAATTATCCTATGTTAAACTGGCATTTAAATATAACACTCACTAGCATTTGTATATGTTTATGGTTATTTACTCAAAATACTTTTATAGTTAAAACTTAGGATTAATAATCAATATTTACCAGTGACGATGATGATCATCTCGAATCTCACCATATGATATTCAACTATCCATAAACCCCTATTTACTAAACCCATTAATTATTTTTAAAATTGGATTTAATGATTCTTGTTTATTCAATAATGATGGTGATAATAACTCTTGAGTACAACATAATTTTAGTCTTTTATTATTAACCTCTAATCATTAATAAATTTGGTTATATGTCAAGTGCATTCCTTACACTTTTAAAGGTAAATCAATATTCTACACTTGCTTAACATTTGCGAGTCATGATAATCCTTTAAAATGATAGAATCAAGACAAGAAAAATATAACAATATTTTTAATAATAACTCGTAAACCAAATATGATATAATTATAATTATTAACATTCTTTTTTTATATAAATTAAATTAATAAATGTACAATTGACTTTATTAAATATATATATAATTAAACAAAATATCCTATTACTATATGTGTAACCAACTAACTTTATATATCTGCCTTTTCTTTGTTACTACATATTTTGAAATAAGTTAGCTCAAAATGACACTAAAAATATTTCATTGAATGCTTACTTAAGACTTTTCCTACTTATTACATATCATAAAGGTATATTTCATTTATGTAATGTGTGTGTTTTTTCACTTTCGTACATAGGTGAAACCCTGCTCTTCAATTTACTATATTTAAATTAAATATGCATAACCTATTCTTTTTGGGTCTATATAAGCAGTTACACATGCACCCACAACCTGTGATACATCAACATATATATTTAAAATATGTACCTATATATTATGGGTTATTACATAAATGACATATATAATAAAAAAATATTAATGCAACCTTGAGAAAAAGAAAAAAAATACATTATATCAAATTTAATATGCAAAAAGATAAATAAAACAAAAACATTATAAATGCATATATTTATAGATTGCTCATTATCATAATTAATGAAGAATAATAAAAAAAAAACATTTTAATATTTCTATATATAATAAAGAAAATATAAGAAAATGAAAAATTAAGTTTAAAGAATTTAAACTGTGTTTGTGTTGTGTGATGTAATATTGCAAATAACAATCGATAAACAAGCCTTTAATGTTTCTATATCGAAAGAAAAAAAATAAAATGCTTGACACTTTTAATAAGTAAGAATAAAAGATTTGTTAATTAAAGTTCAAAGTTACCCGATCATTTTCACTTCTTATGAATGTCCCAGGTTTGAATTTTCAGACTGTTTGCCTATATGTAGCTTCTAAAGGTTGTTTTGGATTGTTTTTACCATTTCAAAAAAATTATTGTAGACACTTTAGATAAATGTGGAAAAAACTTTAAAAAAATTGATTTATAGCTTAATCAAACTTGGTCATATGGCTTTTATACATTTTTCTCTTTTCCCTCTCCCTCCATTCAAAAATGGTGATTCTTTAATAGGCCAGGAGACAAAAAAGAAGCCTCTCAGATAGCATCTGTGGCTGGTTTGAATTTGGCCATTCTTTGGTTTTTATATGAGTCCACAGAAAACCCAGTGATTTATTCCATGTTGTAGGATTTCAAGGACCAGAAACAGTGAGTTCAGCACAGCATCCTGATTATTTCCTTCATAGCCAAAATATTTATAAGTACCATTTTTACAGAATTTTTAATAACTTCCTCCAAGAAATTCAATTTTGTTCCATTTCTTTATATCAATCATGCTGTGAATTACTTATATATGTGCATATCTTCTATATTGACTTTAAAACAAGAGTCATTTTTTCTCTTCTTTAATTTTTAAATAAAAAATAAAAAAATCAATATCTCAGACTATGCTTAAAAAAATGAAAATGGTTCATCTTTTTTTTAGTTTAAAACGATTGCATATTCTTAAAATTATTAAACATTGCCATTCTTAAAAATGTTTTAAGTGATTGCATTCAAAACTGCATCTTGTTCAGTGATTCTCCTTTTTAAAATTATTAACTGATTTTTCTCATTATCAACGACTACATCTCTTTTCTTTAATAGTAACAACTGACTTTTTTCTAAAAGAAAAAACTTGCTTTTTCTTAATATTAATGACTACATCTCTTTTCTTTAATAGTAACAATAAACTTCTTTTTTAAAAAAACTGCCTCTCAATATTATTTCACCTATTTTTATATTCTAAATTTCTGATCAAAGAAACTAAAATCTCTTAACAAAAATAATTATGATTTCAGAGATAGCAATCAAATTTCACAAGTTAGCATTCTCAATTCATTAAAAAAAAAGATTAATAATTATTTATTCTGTCTAAGCACTATTGCTCCTTTCTTAAGATAATCTAAGATACAGATTACATAAAAAAAACAGTTTGTAATCTGTAGTTCATAGAAATATGTGTAAAAAATGTCTATGTTTAAAAGCAGCTGGACACTTGTCACACCTCTTTTATACTTCTTTTACATGTGTGCCTAGTTTATCTACTAATCATTTTACACCTATCTTACTAGTTTTTCCTTTTATTTTATTTTACAGAAATAAAACTAAATAACTGAATATATTAATTATTTAATAAGAAAATAATATATCAAAATATCATTTCTTATAACATTATTTCCATTCACTACTACTTATTATTAATTATCTATATATAATACCTGCATACATAAATTTATATATAAAAGAAAAATTTTTTTTTTAATTAAAGAATATATATATGTGTGTGTGTGTGTGAGAGAGAGAGAGAGAGATGAGAACATACATATATGTACAATATATATATATGTACAATATATATATATATGTACATATATGTATATTTCATAATATATATATATATATATATATATATATTAAAATTGATTTTCATTATTATTAAGTCAAAACATTCAAAAAAAATTATAAGCTATTCTTAAACATCACATATGTATATACTCTTGTAAAGATATACTTTAAAATTTTATAAAACAACAAAAAACTAATATGTTTAAATTATAATGGTTAATTAATTCCAAGTCACAATACTTGCAACTTTTATTTTTTAAAATAAGTTTTATGATTAAGAAAACAAAAATTAAAAAAAAAATCAACAAATGAATGAGTATACTGAATAATTTTAATTACCTCCATAACTGCAAAATTTTCTTTTTATTTCTAGTCTCTTCTTTACTTTAAAACTATTTGACCTCAGCTCTATTTCATAGTATTAGAAATAATTTAAATATGTATACATATTAGAAACATGTAAATTTATAGATTTCCATTTGTTAAAGCAATCAACTCCTGGCATTCTCTTTATATTCAGCTGTAGAAATAAATTGATTTAAATATTAAACTTAGGATTATTAAAAGAAACTTAAAAGTTAAAAAATATTTAGCTATTTTTTGAGATTTGATTAAAAATATGGGTTTGGTGTCAAGCTGCATATTTTACTGGACTCCAATAGTGAAATAAGACAGGCAAGAGGTTTAAACACCCTGAATAGTAATCCTTTGTTTTAGCTTTCCATTTTAATGCTATATCACAATCCAATATTTGTAGTATTTGCGCAAAAAGGAATTTTGTAGAAGAGATTAAAGTAAAGGTCTTGCTTGCTTTCTATTTCAATTGCAATTATTTAGGTGTTTCTATAGTAAACTTTTTCCTATTGTTATACCTCATGCAATGTCTTAAACATCTTTAATACTGCTGATTGTTGATTTTAAAAATATTTTTAACCACCAAAACAAACATCATATCAATAAAAAAATATATTACATTGAAAATTTTATTTTTGTAGTCTACAAAATAAACAAATAAATAAACAACAAAATAATACATTGCATCCTAATTATAATTAGCAATTTAAATGATCCTGTCATAATTATTTATATGCATACACATTTGTGAATTTATGTATATCCATTGCTATTAAAATCTCACCATCGCAAAACAAAGCATATACCAACAATAAATAAGCAACTATAAACTGAATAAGAATAACAACATTTGACAACAATAACAAGCTATACACAAATCCTTATAAAAAAACAAATCAAAGAGTTTTAAAAAAAACATAATTGGATTTTTAAAAAAAAGGGTGGATTTTTTCATTTCTTACAACACTCCCCTGTAAATTAAAAAATGTTTTTTGTCGGAAAACTATACATATAAGTGTATAAGCATCACCTTAATTATACCCATACAATTCCCTCAATTATCTATGAGTAGCCTTTTCTATTCAAATAATTTCGTTTAATAACAACCACATAAATAAATATGTTTTGAAACATCTATACAAAAAAAATATCATAAACATCCTATGATAGTGTTTAACTATAAAGTAATCTCTACCTTTCCCAAGTAATAATTGTGATATTTCATTATTTGATGCCTTTATAATAACTCAAATTATAGGTGTAACAAAATAGCATTTAATAAAATATGCACTTAATAAGATTTTTAAAAAAAATGTATTTACATTTTCAAAGAGCTCAAAATGAGATATTGTCAGAACAAGATTTGCACTGAAACATTTATTAAAATGAAATTATTTCAAAATATCTATATATAGAATGATTCTAGGTCAACATATTACTGGTTAGTTACAAGGTACTAGCTGAAGACTCCTAGCATTATAAGTTCCCTTCAAGCCATCAGACATATGAATGACATAAGCATTAACTCCTACTTCTTTTTTCAATTCAGTATAGCCTTTCATTAAGATTGATTTTTTTAAAAATTTATGCTCTTTTGGATGACTAACATGTGGGGTAAATAAACAAGACTTCAAAAACATATACCTATACAAAAAGCCTATAATTATAAAAAGGGTTTATAATATTGGAACAACACTTTTCAACAGCACAGAATTTGAGATATGAAAGGTAATGTAAAAAAACAAAAAGAATTAAAGTAAGGCATATGATTTCAAATTTTATCCTAAATGGATATTTGTAAATTGAGTCAATAGTATTATGCTTTTTAAATAAGTTATAAATATACCAGCTTACTCTTAAGAGATTCAAAAATACAGATTCCAAATAAACAAAACTATCATAAACAGGATCTCACTACCTCCCTGTTTTTTCAAACTTCAATGCTATACTTTTTACCATCTTTGTTCTGCTGAGATACTTATAAAACAAGTCATTTTTATTGTAACAGTGATATGAATTCCCATTCAAACATTTAGTCTCTAATCTACCTCAGAATATACTTTCTTGGTACCACATAAAATTACCAAGACACTATTTTTTATGAGATAAAGTCTCATAATTAATATGATTTGTTATATCCAAACAAAATTTCTTGAATTTAACACTCATACTACTATATAACAAACACTTTGTATGAGCTCTACCATCATTGGCTATAAAATGATAATAATTACATTTATGTATTAAGTTTTACCTCTCAAGTCGTTTGTTCTAATGGTAAAAATCCTTTGCATCCATGTTATAAGCATACACATGATTTGTAAACCTCTTATGAAGATTCATATTAAATAACTGCTTATCAAAATTCAGATTATTACTTTTAAAACTGTTATACAAAAACAACTTGTCAAAATATTTTTGATCTATCATAATACTTTCTTCATAAAAAAAACTATCAACACTTTTCAGATAAAATTTACTTTCAAGAAGTAATCTTGCATTTTGATTAATTCTACACCCTTCTCTGCCATTATAGTTCATACATTGATGGTTATGCATTTCATAATAATAACACTGTTCATTTTCTAAACTCTGTATTTGTAGATAAAAGCTATCAATTTTACATATCTTATCCAAATAAAGTTGATCTTCAACTAAAGAAAACATATTAATATTCTTTTTATCATGAATCTCCACAAATTCAAAATTATCATTTATTACTGTTGTTGATTTTGGACTTATTTTAGCAGAGTTAGCTTTTATTTTAATAATCATTTGAAAAGTGTTAGTTTTTAAGGCCACTTTTAACCCATTGAATCTTGTCTACAATTTAACCTCCAGTTTTTCAGAGATTGCTTTTAAATCAGCTTTCAACCTAGTCTCCCTTTTATCAGAGTTAGCTTTTAATCTAGACTCCTTCCATCAGAGTCAACTTTTAAACAAGTTTGCATTTCATCAGAGTTAGCTCATAACCTATCCTCCAACCTAGTTTCCCTTTCACCAGAGTCAGCTTTTATTTCATCCATTAACTTTATGAGGTCCTACAAACTAATACCAGCACCACTTGGTGATCTATTATCATTATCCATCCATATTTATGTCTAAGCAATATTATACACTCAAAAAAATCTAATATATGTTCTTATATGGTAGTTATTACCATACAAGGCTTGCCATCCTTTGCCACTATCTCAAAAAATAATTAATCATTCAAGTAAATTATAAACAACCTAAACTTAATTATGATTATAGCTATTCAATGATCCAAATTTTAATTCCATGAAATCATGACCTTTTAATTTATGGAAAATGCTGACTAAGACTATTGACTTGATAAGCGAAATATATATATATATATATATATATATATATATATATATATATATATATATATATATATATATATATATATATATATACAGAGAGAGAGTGATATTACAACTCTACCCTTTTTATATGAGTTTAGCCTCATTAATTGTTTACTTTTGGCCTCTAAGTTCTTTGCACCAAAATGTAATAATATACTTGTTACCAACAATCATTAACTATCCAAGCCTCACATTTAGATCACCAAATGTAATAGTATGTCTTATCTACATATGAAAATATGCACTTGCCTTAAGCTTTGAGTGGCAAAATGTAATAAAATATATTATCTATGTATGATGAGATGCAATTATCCCAATCATTGGGGCAGCAATGGCAATAGTATACCTTGCAACTAACAATCAAATAATCATGCTACTTATTGCCAGGTGCCAAAATGTAATAGAACTTTGGACTACCTTAAGGATTAATAGCAACAAATATAAAAAGTTCCAATTGGGATACCGAATGTAATAAAATGCCATATATGTACAAATAGAAATGAAATCACTCAAATAGTTGTGGGTTAACTGAAATAAACAATATATTTCCACCATCATGTTTCTCAGGTTTTGATTAATTTTTGTTCAAGTATAAATAAAATAAAGTATAAATAATTTCAACCAAAGAATATAAAATACATTAAACTAGGTTATGATGTTTAAAGAAATTATTAATTTATAATGTAATGGTTAATAAATTATCTACATTACAGAAAATATATTACACATGAGTGAATGTACTTTAATCACTACTTATATTGTTACTTCACCTAGCCATACACAAATAAACCTAGATACTAAAGAGCATTGATTGAGGCATGTTAACTTGTTAATTCTCAGCTATAACTAACAATTTATTATTTAGTAAATATAGATTAGAACAAAGGGAATTTTATTGAATCCAATATATATATATATGATAAACAAAAATGCAAGTTAAAAAACTTGCTAACGCTTGTATTTATGTCCACAGATGGCATCCTACCAAGACTGCCAATCAAGCGTATGCTACTCTGACGTTTATGTAAACAAAACATATGCTTGATTGGCAGTCTTGGTAGGACGCCATCTGTGGATATATATATATATATATGTTTACAAACAAGATAATATGTGATTTAATATTTCAATTAATGATGGCTTATATAAATAATTAACCAAAACAGAATGTTACCATTTAGTTGATGATAAATTTACCAAATTACCTGATAACTGCTTCACTAAAAAAAGAAAAGACAGATATTAATAAATTTTAAATGAAAGCTCAAAGTATTTTCATATAAAATAAATGATATAAGCTTTATTCCAAGATTGTGATTTGATTTTCTGAAATAGTATAAATATATGTGTGGACAACATAAATATTGATTTGATTTTTCGAATGTTCAATTTTTTATATAAATCAAATAAAAAATTTATTGATAATAAACATAAATTGAAGCTTATATTTTACATAGGAATTGTATAAAACTGTTATAAAAATAAGTCAATCAATAAATAAATTAATTAATTAGGAGTGTATTGTTAAATTAACAATTCACATTATAGATGTATTATAGATGTATTTCTTTAAAGCTGGATTGACATACAAGATGACACAAAAAATAATGTAAAAAGCCCCTTCCCATTATACTATAAGGATTTATTTATTTCACTTTACTTTGAATGACATCTTTTATTATGAATATCAATTACTTGGGTTTCTTATTAATAAGAGGCTTATATCCTAGCTTGCAAAGTTCAACATATATTTCAGAACTTTATCAACTCAAGGCTTTATTAAATGCCTAGCATGCATATATATATATATATATATATATTTATGATAGTTTTTGGTTAGTTGCCCCTGGCTACCAGGTGACACTGCAAAACCACCAAGAAACCTGCAACTGATAAATTTCTATTCAAAAATTGCTGAAATCGTCAAGGGAAAAAATGCCCCTGGCAATAAAAAAAATTGCTTAAATCAGAGAGATAAAAAAATGCCCCTGGCAATAACAAAAAAAATGCTTAAATCAGAGAGATAAAAAATAAAATTTAAAAATTGCTTAAATCGTTGAGAGACAAAAAAATAAAAATTAAAAAGTGCTTAAATCAGAGAGACAAAAAAAATAAAAATTAAAAATTGCTTAAATCGTCAAGAGACAAAAAAATAAAAATTAAAAAGTGCTTAAATCGGAGAGACAAAAAAATAAAAGTTAAAATTTGCTTAAATCAGAGAGTCAAAAAAATAAAAGTTAAAAATTGCTTAAATCTTCGAAAGACAAAAAAATAAAAAATTAAAAATTGCTGAAATTACAATATATGCTTTAAATAAAATTTTATCTGACTTTCAACACTATAACAAGTAAAGAGTTTAATATTTAACAGATTAATACTAATTAAATATAGATGGTATACCATATAGATAATAAAAGTGGCTATATAATACAAAAACAGAAATTGGTCTGTAACTAACATATATACACCCATCCCCTCCACAGAGCATTAAAACAAAAAATGGCGGTATTACCATATATTGTACTGGTCGAAAAACACACATCGATCCAACAAACCCCTGAATACAGGTAAAGTACCTTGAGTCCGACCATGTACAAGATAGATAAATCAGGGACATCGTGAATTCTGCCCTATTTACCTGTATCCCCAGGTTAAAGATTTAATCAATAGCCTTTCTTGATGATAGAATCAAATTCCTTTATTTTCACTGTGCCGACAGCTGGGTCTTAAAGCATGAGATTCAATTTTATTATATTTAAATGAGAACTTGGGTGATTGGTTGATAGGTATGTTTAAAAATCAAAATTTATTTAAAATAAAAATAAATAAAATGATTCGAGAACACTGAAAGTTTGTTTTAGTTATTTATATATATATATATATATATATATATATATATATATTTACAATCATTGGACATTCTACATTAGTTATTTTACATTAGTTTAAACTCAAGCTCAAAAAAAAACAAAAATACAATTTTTAAATTAACTTCATAATTATGAGTTTCTGACGACTTTATTTTTATTAGCGATCAGCATTGACGTTATTGACTTTGTACAATTTATTTTGTGAAGTTTATACATCTTTCATTGTGTTTACATTTATTCTCTTTTTTTTTAAAATAGCAAAAATTAATTCATAATTAAATGACCATGGATTTCAAAATCCCCCGTGTACATTTATTACAAGCTTATAATATAGCAATAGGTTTAAACATTTGCCTAACACACATATATAAGAATAACTATTTTAATGCATTATTTATATAAGATTTAAAAAAAAAACATTTTATTGAAAAAGATATGAATTAAATAGACGATTGTAGTAAGACTACTCCACTAACATATAAAAAAAATTGATTTCATTTCTTTTTATAAAACTAATAATTTGGATTTTAAATAACTAATGTTTTTTATGACATTAATGGACCTTGCTGGCATAGCTTATAAGTAACTTTAAAACTGTAAGCGGTTATAATAAAAAAATCTATCAATTAATTATCAAGCAAACAAGTCACTTTAGTTGGACTTACAACTAAAATCATACCTATAATGAAATATATCGTGAATTAGCCAAAACCAAACGATTTTAACTAATTACGCAAACGAACAAAAGAGTCAATTACTCAGGTCGAAGATCCTTTCGGTAGAATCATTTCCCTATGGCTTACATATTAGATAGGCAAAATAAAAGCAACATAATGTTGGGTTAATAAATATACGAATGCAAAATGGAGAGAAGAAACGTAAGTAAGAAAATACGAGCCGGATTACGGACACTCGTATGTCTATTCCAACGAAGAAAAATAGAAAGATCGATATGTCCACATGTCATGTTTATGTATCGATAGGAGATAGGAATTACAGAGAGCCCTCATATTCGCCTCTGTGAATTCTGCTGACCCACCAACTTTATCTCAAACATGCTGTCCGTTTCACAGGCGTATGCGAATAACGGAAGCTAACTCCAAATCACAAAATCTATGACCATTTTAGGTCTGTTCATGAGACTCCAAGCATTCTTTATTAACCTGAGATCTTATAATCATTAAATAGGAATGAATTATAATTAAATAGCCTTAAAATGATCTAATACTGCATAGAGAACAACCTGCGTAAACAACTACTTTATATAAATATTTAACATACAAAAAAAAAATACTTATAGAAATAAGGGAATTTAATTCTCGAAAAAATTTCCCCTTCCCTCTTTCCTAACTTAAAAAAAATGCATGATAGTTAACTGACGCTATCCAGCAGTGCTGTTACTAGGTCAAAAATCCATAGCATATTTTATTCTATTTTGAATTACAGAAATATAAAATTATAGAATCCCATTCTTGGAAATCTATAATAAAACTGTTTAAAAAAATTACGGCATGTTTATTTTGAAATATATATATTTGACATAACTTCACTTGTGAAATAAAATAGATCAAAATTATTTTATTTTAAAATTAAATCGGTCTTTCCCGAACTCCCTCTAATAAAACATAGTTTGCTCTATTAGCAAATTACTCAGAGCCCCCACGAGTGAAGCTTGTCATTTCAACAAAATTTTTTATTAACAATAAATAGTGATTACATACTAATAAAGGATAGATAAATGAATAAATTGTACAATAATATGATTGCATAATGTTCTATTTGTCATCTGGCTAGATTTTGTTATGAGAGTACAATTGTTATACTCTTATGTGGTTAGGTATAGTGATGAGATTCTAAGAACTTGTTTAATGGAATAAGCATTTTTAATATAAACATGCATATTTTCTTTTAGAATTTCCTATTCTATAATGCTGGGTAGGTGGGAGTTGATAATCAGGAAAATGAAAGAGCAGTTAAAGACCAGGTGTCATCAAAGACTTTATTGGAGGCCAGGAGCTGGTCATGTTTCTTGATTTTTTTGAGCGTTTGATAAAACAATGGTATGATTTGTGGCAGGGGTAATTCCATGAGAGTTTTGCATCTCACTATCCATATGGAATAAAGGACAAAGGTAGAAAGCCTTATTATTGAAAAAAATCCATTATGAATGGCATTTTCAAGTGAGAAAATCATATCAGGTCTTATGTTGGAATTAATTATAATTATCTCTTTCAGTGTTTTAAGTCTTGGGCACCGGTGTATAATATGGTCTATGGTTTCATCTTCACGAGCACACAGACCACATATAGGATCAATGCTGTTAAAACCTCTTCGGTGATAAAGGAACCAATTCATGGGAAGCGCATTAAGATTTATTTTAATGATGAAGTCAAGGAATTTGGGTTCCAGACTCCATCTTTTGAAGTGTGAAATGAGTCTTTGGTTGGTTATTTTTAGGCTGGTTTTAATGGGTTGTTGATTATAGTTGATTATATTGTATGCTTCCCATAAGGTGATTTTTTTGTTAAGGTTAGAAGGCATTATTGGGTTATAAAGTTGTAAGTGGTCTATTAGGGAGGCTATCCATGAACTGGCAGAGGGCGGAGGACGATCTGTCGGTGTAATTTTTTTAATAATGTTGGAGTATCCACATGAGATGATCAGATTATGTAGAGTGTTGTGGGTTTTCTGTAAAATGATTGCTTGTATTGAGTGGAATGACAGTCCATTGAACCTGCATGGTCGTTGGATGCCTCACAAGCTAATAGCAACTGTCCTTCCTCTCCAGAGAAGTTTGGTACATAATCGGTTGATTTTATTTTGAAACTGTTTAGACATTTTTATGAATGGAAGATAATATGAGATTTTTGGCATTATGATCATGTTGAAGAGGCCAACCTTTCCATATAATGAAAGGTATACTCTAGAGAGTGACATGGTGATGGCTTCAGTTGAATGGAGGATTGCATCTTGAATCTCTCTTGCCATTGCAGTTGGTGTTTTGAAGATTGGGAAACCTAGGTATCTTTGGGGTTTTGCAGAAAAGGGAGAGTTAATTTGTTTACCAGACATGATCTTCCAGATGGAAGATTTGTTAAAGTTTATTTGTAGGCCAAGTTTCGCTGTATTTCTGTTTAAGATGTTCATGAGATGGGGAAGGTATTTAATGGTGGGAAGAACAACCATGATGTCATCTATATATGCAAATACATTGAAGTTTTTATTGAGAGAGGGAAGGAAAATTCCTGGGAGGTTTTTTTCTATATCCATCAGAAGAGGGTTGATGTATGCTGTGAAGAAAAGGGCACTGAGTGGAGATCCTTGAGGGATCGACTTGTATGGCTTGAAGCCTGGTGTAATCTTGCAATCAAGAGAGAGAAAAATCTCTCTGTTATTGAGCAGATTGCTGATCATCTGAACAATCCCGGCTGGAATGTCGCATTCCAACAGAATATCCAGGAGGATATTTATCTGGACTGAATCAAATGCTGCCGCAACATCCAGCTGGACAGCAATAGGTTTTGATTTACGATGCCCTCTGATGTAATTGAATAGTGCAGTTACATTGGACATAGCATGCGAAGTTGATGATCTCTTTTTCCCGTATTGGTTTGACGAGATATGGCTAAGGATTTGAGTTTGGATTTGATCTTTAATGACTGATTCAATTATCTTGATAAGCAATGGGATCATGGAAATTGGCCGGATATTGTTAATGTCGTTTAGTGGTTTTGCTTTTTTAATAAAAGGCACGAGTGCCACTGGGTAAAGATCTGTTATGTTTCTGTTGCCGGAGGCTAGGTGATCAATCATTTTTTTAATAATTGGCACAGTGAATTGACTGAGGTGTTTGAGAAGGAAATTTGGGATGCCATGAAGGCCAGGATGAACGCCGTCTGGGAGAGATGTTATCTTCTTTTTGATTTGGATTTCTGTGATGCCATGTTCGCCGGGGTCACCAGCATCCAACCAGCTATTTATAGGAGGAGCACCATCTTTTTGCATTAATTGGCAGAATTGTTTGCTGATGTGCTGCATCATTGGAAAGCCAACGAGATTGGTTCCATTAGAATTAATGGATAAGGGAGTGATTTGTTTTCTAATGTACCCCAGTGCCCATCTAAGGTAGTCTCTCGTCCAGCAGTGTTGTTGTGCTAAGAAACATTTGGCTCTTCTGATGGATATATATTCTGCAAGGGACTTTTGCTTAATTTTGTACAGATTTTTAAGGAAGATGATTTTTTCTGTATTTGTGAAATTTTGCTGTAAAGCTTGAAGTTGTATATTAATGTCTGTTAGATCATTTAGAAGGCCATTAGGTCCTTTGATTTTCCTGGCGTGGTGATTTAATATGGATTGTAGTATTCCGATGAAGGAAAACCAGCCCTCCTCAGCAGGAAGGGAAAGGATGTTTATTTTCTGGAAAAGGATGTATGCCTCAGATACTATCGCTTCGGTCATATTTGATTGGGTGATCATGCGCATGGTTTTACCAGGTCCATCAATAGGTGCAGGAATTGAAATAGGTGTAAGTTGTAAGATTAGAGCCATATGATCAGAGAAAGCAACAGGAGCCAAGGCTGCATCAAGGTTGAAATGGAGGTCTGGGGTGTAGTAAACCAAATCAATCAGGGACTTTTTAGTTTTAGTATAGAAAGAGTAGGCTTTGGGAGGGAAGAAGCCCTCTCCACACATTAATCTGCGATTTATTAGATGCAAAAATCTCTTGTTGAAGTCATTGTATGTGGTGTTAAAGTCTCCCAGAAGAATAGTAGGGGAGGCTCTGTTAGCATTGATGGCATTTAGGATGTGGATTATTTTTAGATATTGAGAGGTGTCTTTGGCTGTATATATATATAAGCTATGATGATCGGATAACCCCAATAGTCTATTTCTATGATAATAATATTGGCATCTAGGAATAGAATGCTAAAACTGTTTGGTGGTGTTGACTTGCTGAGAAGAATACCGACTCCACCTGAAGCAGAATGGCCTACAGAAAATCTAGTAAATCCGAGAGTTGAGAGAAGAGATAGTATTTTATGATCGGTCTTATGATGATATTTAGTTTCACCCATAAGAAGTATATGAGGGGAGCAGAGCGAGAGCCAGTTTTTAATAGCTAGAACTCTATCAATTGAGTTGATGCCGCGAATGTTAATGCCAGCAATTTTGCAGAACATGATAGATTAATCCAAACCGTCCTCAGCAAAGTGTGCCAAGTCAATGTGGGACATCTCCATGTTAATGAGGTCTGATGTTGTTTGGCAATCAGAGTCTTGTGATTGAATTTGTGGATGGATTGGCGATATAGTTGTTGGTTGCGGAAACGCATCCATGAAGTCTTCGGTGTCTGATGAAGTAGTGTAATCTGTCTGAGATTCGTCAGAAGGATCAATGGTATCAATGGTTATAGGATCCATGGTTTTCCTCTTTTTTTCTATGGATTTGCGAGGCTTTGTGCTTGATATATCTGAAATTTGTTTGTTAGAGGGTGGAGGTGAGTAATGTATCAGATGGGCACTATCATCATCAGAGCTTGATTTATCTGAATGAATTGATTTTCTTTTAATTTTCTTATTTGTATTTTGGGTATTTGTTGTGTCGGTTTTTTGAGGGTTTTGAAGTTTAACAGTGTTTTTTTCATTTTCCTGTTCTTTTGATAAAAGTGTTTTTTTATTGTTATAGGAATTTGTTTTAAATTTTAGACCTGAGTCATTTTCGGTTTGCTGTAACTGTTGGGAAACATTAACTATGCTGACTTTCGGGTTGAGTGTTTGACAAGTCTTTTCATCTGGATGGTTAATTATTGCAGGAGTTGAAGAATTGAGGACAGTTTGTGGATCACTTTGTTTAGGTTTACTGGACTTAACTGACCCAAATGAGGATGTATCAATGGTTTTAGACTGGGTGGGAGTTGTTATGGATGGATTGTTTTGAAATTTTTTGAGTGTATTTTCTTCATCTCCTATATTTTCCTTGCTCTCATCAGGTGGTTTGGTCATATTGCCTTCTTTTGTATCAAGAGTTTGGCCTAGTATTGTTTCTCGGGGATTAGTATAATATGTATCGTATGTATGATCTTTAGTATTATCGGTTTGAGTGATTGGTTTAGGCGCGGTATATGTAATTGCTTGGATCTCTGATTCACTACTATTAGTGTAGAGGTTGTCGTTTGATCTTTCTTGAATATTTTCATTTTGCAAGATAGGTTTGGATGTGAAAGGGTTTGTTGGAGGATTTATTTGAATCAGGTTGTCTGGGTTTGTGAGGTTGCTGATTGAATTAGGCCCATGTGGTGATTGCCTATTTAAGGATGTGAGAGCCGTGTTAGTAGGTCTACCAGGACATCTGTGAACTTTATTCTTTTTAATACCACAGTGTGTACATATTCTTGCTGCACAATCTGTAATGAGGTGTGTTCTTTCAAGGCAGAAGAAACATTGTGGATGTACTCCCCTGAAAGTCAAAACCATAGGAGAGCCTCTTGCAGTAATAATAGTGGGTATGTCAGTGGGTATAATGTTTTTCTTCAATGTAAGTGTGAAGATAACAGTATTGGACAGGATTTGATCTTCACAGTGAGGGTTTAATAGGTGTTTAAATTTGCTAACTGAGCCATAATTAATAAGGATGTCTTGTAGTTCTTGTTCTTTCAAGTGGGCAAGGCAGTTTTGGATTCTGCTGGATAGTGTAACAGGACGGTTCATATCTATGGAGCATAGTATAAAATTTCCTAAAGATCTGCATTTATTTTTAAAGTTCATACGGTCCGCCCACGTTTTAAACTCAACGATAACATAGCAGTCATTGGGGTGATTAAGAATCATATGAATGCCTCTGCCTAATTGTTTTTGATTGATTAGACTGTATAGCTGTTCTAGAGGGAACTTATATAGAGCACATTGTTGATTTGTTATGGCTAAGATTAACGACTTATCGCTGTAGTAGTTAGCAAACAATTTATATAGGCTATTGGGAATTGTTTTGTTGAACTCATTATTTATTTTTAGGAACATGTCGTCATTAAGATCGTTTATATTAAATGAGACATTTTCCAAAGTGTTTGATTCTTGTTCTATGTCTAGTTCTGAGATATTCAAATATAGTTCATTGAAATTATCGGCCTTAATATTTTCGGAGATGCTCTCAGAATTTTTTGACCTTACGATATTTGCGTACGTAGAGGATTTTTTCAATATTGGTATTGAAGAACTTGGATTAGATTGTAAGTTGGCTGAAGTAGCAATGAATTGTTCTGCGCTATAATCTTTGTTTGTTCTGGAATGTGATTTATCGGTTTTAAAATTTATTTCTTCTTTTTGATTTTTAAATTTACTGTTGACAAACTGTAATGTGACAGCACCGGTTTTGTCGACCTCTGGTGGAAAAGTTTTAACTTTAAAAAATTCGCCGAAATCATCTTGTCGGTAATTTTGTCTATTATTTTCAGATATGGTTTCCAGGGTATTATTGGGCAAAGGATATTGCTCATTAGAGTCTTCTGAGGGTGCATAAAGTCTTCGGAGAGGTGATGATTGGTTTTTGCTTGTATTTTTAGGCATTTCAATCGTTTCGCTTGATGAGATATTAATGCTATTACTTATATTAGGGGTAAGTTGAATATTTTCTAAACTTTTGTTGATATTTGTGATGCTGTTTTCTTTTGAAATATTGGTTTGTGGGTTTTTATTTGTTGTAGAAGTTATTTTGGATGAATTTAGATTAGATCTAAGGCTATAAAATTTACGACCGATGACTGCATTACTAGATTGAATGCTGAGATCGGGGCTAACCTTAATTTGCGAATTATCGATTATATTATCACTTTCCATAATATATAATGATTAAAACTGACTTACCTTGAATAAGAAACGTAAAGGTAAGGGGACAATCGTCCCTATCTTCCTGAAATTGAATCGCTTAGTGAAGCTTGTCGAAATACAAAAACAAAATCAAAGCATGAAATAATCTCATGCTAAAAATGAATATCAAACAAATAAATAAATTTATAGTCAATAATTAAAATATTAAAAATTATTGTGAGCTTGAGTTATTAAAAAGAAAAAACATTATAAATAATTTAACAGAAAAGGTTAAAGAGACAGTTAAAAGAATATCAATAAATAATAACTTTAAAATTTTTAAAGCTTTACAAAATTATAATTACATTCTAGTAATAACCTTGTAAAATCTGGATGACTATTTTGGTGTTCCCTGGGATGAGTTCTGTGGGCGAACGTTGATGGCTTGTGGCATTTGAGGGCATGGTTCTAGCAGCATAACTGAAGATTTTCAAGTCTCAGGAGGGAAACGGGCAGCGATTTACCCTGTTTTACTCCTCGATCATCATAGCATGCTTTCTATAACTCTCTTTCTGTCTGTTCTCTGTCTAGTTCTCGTCTCTTTCTCTGTCTATTACTTACTGCTGCCTCAAGTGATTTCAATTTTAGAAAACAATAGCAATCATGTTTTTATTCTAATTTTAGAAAGTTTGTACCTCGATAAGGATTGATGTATTTCAATCTAATTTTATATTAGATTTTAATTTAGATAACAATGTAGAATCTCTACCTATTAATGAATAGAGATTCCACAGTGAATGGATTTTGGTAATTTATCAATGCTTTTAATTTAAACATTTATTTTAAACTTCTTAACGAGGTACAAATCTTTTCACAAAGGCCATCTTGAATTTTTGAACTAAAAATAAAGCATTTTAAACATATACAGTATATCTAAAATATATATAAAATAAAAAAAAATTCAAAGTTAATTATTTGAAATTTTTTTTCTTTTAATAATAAAATAGAATAAGTGTTAGTACAATTATGATCCAAAATAAATTATAGGATTTATTCAGGATAGTTAAAAATGTTTAAAAAATGTTTTTTTTTTTTAGAATAATAAAAAAAAAAACAAATGTTAGTAAAATAAATAATTAGGTGGGTCAGACCATGAGACGGCAAATCTGAATCAGATTTACCATTTCAATATGTTATAAATAAAATTTTATCTGACTTTCAACACTATAACGAATAAAGAGTTTAATATTTAACAGATTAATACTAATTAAATATAGATGGTATACCATATAGATAGTAAAAGTGGCTATGTAATACAAAAACAGAAATTGGTGTGTAACTAACACCCCTCCCCTCCATGGAGCATTAAAAAAAAATGGCATATTACAATATATGTTTTAAATAAAATTTTATCTGACTTTCAACACTATAACAAGTAAAGAGTTTAATATTTAACAGATTAATACTAATTAAATATAGATGGTATACCATATAGATAATAAAAGTGGCTATAAAATACAAAAACAGAAATTGGTCTGTTACTAACATATATACCCTCCCTCTCCCGCATTTTTAGCATTAAAATGAAAAATGGTGGTGTCTGAGTACTTTTAAATTTCATCATTATTTAAAAAATAAAGACTATTTGCCAACATGCCTGTGCATTATCTAATAACAGATATTATTATCACTTTATTAAGTTCTAAATTGGATCCGTAACATCTAAAAAAATCCAAGTACAACACACAAAAAAACCACAAATACTTATAAAAAAAGTTCTTTCAAAAGATAGACATCATGGGCAATTTGAAAATAGGCACAGAGAACATTCAAACTTTGAGACTTTGCATGAGTTATTTGAGGAAGCTTGTTGAAGCATTGCAGATCATTATAAACATATGGACTTCAAAGTAGACTAAATCAAAATTCAAGTTTTGAGGCTTTGCATGAAAGTTATTTGAGGAAGCTTGTTAAAGCATTGCTGATCATTATAAACATATGGACTTCAAAATAGACAAAATCAAAATTCAAACTTTGAGGCTTTGCATGAAAATTATTTGGAGAAGTTTGAAGCTTTGCAGATCATTATAAACATATGGACTTCAAAGTAGACAAAATCAAAAATCAAACTTTAAGGCTTTGCATGAAAATTATTTGGATAAGCTTGAAGCATTGCAGATCATTATAAACATATGGACTTCAAAGTAGACAAAATCAAAAATCAAACTTTAAGGCTTTGCATGAAAATTATTTGGATAAGCTTGAAGCATTGCAGATCATTATAAACATATGGACTTCAAAATAGACAAAATCAAAATTCAAACTTTGAGGCTTTGCATGAAAGTTATTTTAGGAAGCTTGTTGAAGCATTGCAGATCATTATAAACATATGGACTTCAAAATAGACAAAATCAAAATTCAAGCTTTGAGGCATCAAAACAGTAGTAATGGTGGAATATTTTTTAAAAGTACACACACAGGTCAAAAACATCGCTCAAAATACATAAATTTTAAAAAACTACACACATATATCAAAAACAATTGTAACGATATTAAATAACTAAATTTTATACTAAACTCCATTCCAAATTAATCGTAGTATGATTCATATATTTTCAAACAAAATAAAATAAAATAGTTATAATTATCTCAAGTGAGTTTCATTTAGTTTAGATAAATTTAAAGTTATATAAGATCGAGCAAAACTTACAAGAATAGATTTAAAAAATTTATTTTTCTCTCAATTATTTGATTTATACTATTTTTTAACAAAGCACTAATACAGCAAATTTAAAATTTTACAACAATGCTGGTATACTTATGATTTTTAACATAGCAGAAAATATATCATCTTTGTGATGCAGTCGACGCCACATGAATTCAGCCAAGTAAGATTCCAGCTGATGTCAACTGGTCCCCCTCTCTTTTGTATTGCACCATTTCACAAGTCCCCAAAGTCTTTCTATGTTTTGAGTATGTGCTGCAGTGGAAGGATCTACAAAATTATAACTGTGATTCACTTTGAAATGCTAGTAAGCTGCAGCATTCAATTCATCACTTTTGTAGGCCTTCCAACAGTCAGAATATATGAAGGATCCTGGTGCAATATGTTGTTTAATGGCATCTAGGAGAATAGATGCTGTTCGACCTGGAGCAGCAACCATGAAACATTCTTTTGTTTCTCTGCATAAACCACCAAACACCCATTGTTGTGGAAGAATTATTCCCTGATGGTTTTTACATTTTGTAAATAGAGTTTCATCTACTTCTACATATTTTCCTGGACCTCCAATTTTGCAAGATGGCTGAGATAGTAGACTTTTTTTACAAGCTTCTCTCAAATATTGCTTCCAAGCAACGACAGTGCTCCTAACATCCAAATCATTTATTCCTGATTGTATGGTCAATTGGTTTTTACTCCACAAATAAATGATTTGTATGGTTGAAACAAATGGTAATCTGCAGCCATCGAACCAGGTTCCTTTTCTAAGTGCTATGTGATTTTTACAGGCACTAAGGTTACATTTCCATAGCATCCTTGGGCTCATGTAAAGCCTAATTTAATGGTCATTTGTGCACACTTTTTGAGAAAGCAGAACATTTTTGCTTTGTAAAAACTCCACTGCCTCATCTTCCATTTTTGGGAGATTCCACATTTTCATTATTTTGTCTACGCAAAGATAAAAGCACTATAAGCAAAGAGAAAAACACTAGAACCTACTTTTAATTCAGCACAGTTTTTTGAAATGCTGCCTAAAAGATTTGTGCATGTTTACTATTGTATTCATCTGCATAAAAAAAGTCCACGATAACCCCATGGAAAAATACAAATAATCCCAACAAATTGTATTTAAAAATACTTGGAAAGTAATTAATAGGTCATAATTAAAATATGTAGGTATTTCAAACGACTAGTTTAGTTAGATTTTGATTAAATTTGTCAGCTCAAGCAAATATAGTTTTTATGTGAAAAGTCTATTATGTCATATTTCTTTCTTAGAAATTTTTAGTATAGCGTGTCACATGTTTTTAATGTCCTATCTTTTGTAACTATTTTTTCAACATAATGATTTAGATGTATGTGAAGTTATTCAGAAGTTTTAAAGTTTGTTTTCTAAAATCCTTTCGCTGAATCTTGACCTAATTAGTCCTTTTTAAAAAAAAAAGTTTGGTAAAAAGAAAAAATTATAGGTTGTGAATCTATTTTAAAATAAACCTCACTTGAAACAATCTAGGAACTGCCTTCAAAAGTTAATAAGATCAGCAGAATTCACTGTCTTTGCTTAAAAAAAAAGTAAATAGTGTTAAACAAATAATTGAGAAAAAAATAAATAAATTGCAAACAAGTTTAAGAATGAGCAGTCTATAAAGTAAAATTTTGGCTTTGGCAAAACTTTTCCTTTTTTTTTTACTTTTATTTATTAAAACAATCTTCTCCAAATAACTTTCATAAAAAATCTCAAAGTTTGAATGTTCTTTATGTCTACTTTCAAATTTCCCGTGATGTCTACCTTTTTGTAAGTACTTTTTTTTATAAGTATTTGTGGGTTTTTTTGTGTTTTGTTTGTGAATTTTTTTTGGATGTTACGGATCCAATTTAGAACCTAATAAAGTGATAATATATGTTAGTTACACACCAATTTCTGTTTTTGTATTTTATAGCCACTTTTATTATCTATATGGTATACCATCTATATTTAATTAGTATTAATCTGTTAAATATTAAACTCTTTATTCGTTATAGTGTAGAAAGTCAGATAAAATTTTATTTAAAACATATATTGTAATTTCACCAATTTTTAATTTTTTATTTTTTTGTCTCTCAAAGATTTAAGCCATTTTTAACTTTTATTTTTTTGTCTCTCCGATTTAAGCACTTTTTAATTTTTATTTTTTTGTCTCTGACGATTTAAGCAATTTTTAACTTTTATTTTTTTATCTCTCTGATTTAAGCAATTTTTTTTTTGTTATGGGCAGGGGCATTTTTTTATCTCTCTGATTTAAGCAATCAACTTCTAAATTACAGATATGTGGGGATATTAATCTATAACTTTAATATTCACCACCCTGACCTGATCCATAACCTCAAAATACATTTAACAATGCAATTAAAATAATTGAAGAGTTAAGACAATTATTAAATAATCATAGAAGTTGTAAATTCGATTGTATTACAATTTGCATATTTATGTATAACTCCTATGCAAATAAGTGTACTTTATTTGTTTTCCAATTTCATTTATACATGACATTTATCATTTGATGAATGTAAATATATGTAAAATGTGAATCAAGTACAACCACCTAATGGTATTATATATATATATATTATTATATAATATATTATATTATTATATAATTTAAAAATACAGACATTTAATGGTTGTAGTTATATATATATTACAATCGTTATTTTAACTTGGCATTTACTAATCTATTTGCACAATTTAACATATAAAATTTCTGACAAAACAAAAAAAAATAATGTATATATATTAAAATTGATTTTCATTATTATTAGTAAGTCAAAACATTTAAAAAATATTATAAGCTAATCTTAGACATCACACATGTATATATTCATGTAAAGATATACTTTAAAATTTTGTAAAACAACAAAAAAACTAATATATAAATAATTAATTCCAAGTCACAATACTTGCAACTTTTATTTTTAAAATAACTTTTATGATTAAGAAAACAAAAATAAAAAAATAAAATCAACATAAGAATAAGTATATTGAACAATTTTAATTACTGCTGTAAATGCAAACTTTTCCCTTTATTTCTAGTCTCTTCCTTATTTTAACACTATTGACCTCAGTTCCATTCTATAGTTAGTCATAACTTTAAATATGCATACATATTAGCAACATGTAAATTTATAGATTTCCATTTGTTGAAGCAATTGACTCCTGGCATTCTCTTTATATTCAGCTGTAGAAATAAATTGATTTAAATATTAAGCTTAGGATCATTAAATGAAACTTAAAAGTTAAAAAAAATAGCCATTTTTTTAGATTTGTTTAAACGCGGGTTTGGTGTCAAGCTGCATATTTTACTAGACTCCAATAGTGAAATAAGACAGGCAAAGGGTTCAAAAACCCTGAATAGTAATCCTTTGTTTTAGCCTTCCATTTTTAATGCTATATCACAATCCAATATTTGTAGTACTTATGCCAAAAAGGAGTTTTGTAGAAGAGATTAAAGTAAAGGTCTTGCTTGCTTTCTATTTCAATGGCAATTATTTAGGTGTTTCTATAATACATTTTTCCCTATTGTTATACCCCACGCGCTGTCTTAAACATCTTTAAAACTGCTGATTGTTGATTTTAAAAATATTTTTTAAACACCAAAGCAAAAATAATA